>OZ030012.1:102620972-102773472 GCA_964023405.1 Apodemus agrarius
CAGCTAAGGGTCACAGATGCAGAAGAGACACCGGTACCAGAATTAGCAGGAAGACAAGGAGGTCGTTATGGTTCAACACTTGTCCAAGATGGCAGGAGCAGGCATGAGCTTGAGAAAGAGCCCCACTGAGGTCTAGAGATGGGATTCTAAGCAGAAAAGGCAACCAGGAAAAAAGCTAACAAACTTGGAGATATGGTAGGAGGAAGTATCCAAAACAAACACGTAGAGCAAAAAACAGACCCACAGAAAAATTCAGACACACACACACACACACACACACACACACACACACACACACATCAGTTTTCAGGGGGAAAGGTGAGTGTGACCTAAAAATAACTGGATGGGAGAAGATGGCTCAGTGGGCAAAGTGCTTGCTGAGCAAGCCTGACAGACTGAGTTTTGATCCCCAGAACCCACATAAAATCCAGATGCAGTAACATGCATTTGGATGGGAGACAGAGACAGGAGAATCACCAGAAACCCTTGGGCCAGCCGGCCTGGTGTACACAGCAATGAACAAACAAAATCCAGTCTCAAGCAAGGCGTGTGGTGAGGACTGACTCCCCTGGTTGTCCTCTGATCTCCATAAACATGCTCTGCTATTAGAGTGGACACACAAGTGCTCACACTAATACAGAGACAAGTGTCCACACCAACACACACACACAAGTGCTCACACTAATATACACACAAATGCCCACACCAACACACACAGGTACTTGCACTAATACACAGGCCTGCACACCAATATACACACAGGTGCTCACACTAATATACACACAGGTGTCCACACTAATACACACAGGTGTCTACACCAATGCACACACACAGGTGCTCACATTAATATACACACACAGATGTCCACACCAATACACACAGGTGCTCACACTAATACACACACAAGTGTCCACACCAATACACACACAGATGTTCACACTAAAACATACACAAGTGTTCACACCAACACACACACAGGTTCCCAAACTAATACACACACAGGTGTCCACACCAACACACACAGGTGTGCACACCAACACACACACAGGCACTCACACTCACACACGCAGATGTGTACACCAACACACACAGGTGCTCACACTAATATACACACAGGTGCCCATACTAGTACACACACAGGTGTCCACACCAATATACACACATGTGCTCGCACTAATACACACACAAATACACTAGTACACATACTTGTGGATACACACACACAAATAACATCTAAATTTTTTAAATATGAAAGAATCTACGAAAAACCCAGCTGGAGATGTTTACAAATGTCGATAAAGCCCTACGACTAGGGAGATCTTGGTCTTTGAAAAACTCCGGTTTAAATTCCAGGTTTCCATTTTTATAGGCAGCCTGCCCACGTGACTTATGTGGTTCACTTCAGCTCTCTAAACTTCGCTTTCCTCACCTGCTAGGAAAAGATAAAGACTACAAAACTATTTAGTGTGTGGTTCTTGATATGCAGATGTTGGCAACAATTTAAATATTCACCTATAAGGCATGGCGAAGTTAATTATGGGACAGCTGTAGTGCGGAGCGCCGTAGTGCTGACAACGGAGAGTATTGCTTCTAAGAATCGGTATGAGAACTCTCCGGGAATACTGCTACGTGAAGAATCAAGCCAAAGCGATATATATATAATACATATATATTGCATGCAGATGTACACAATACATCGTACCCTTACATCTTAGAATTTGGAGGGTTCTCACTCAAAGCCTCTGGAGAAGAAGCAGGTGAGGAGACAGCAAGAGGACACTTGATCCTGTAAACCGCTACCCCCGACCCCTTGGTAATAATGATGGTGACATTTAAGAGACAGAAATGGAAACAGTATTGCTGTGGGAGCAAGCCCGAGCTTCCTGTGCTGGTGAGGGATAAATGAGAATTGTGTCACTGGTGACAGTGTAAGTCTGAACTTAAAGTCCTTTGCCATCTTTCTAGCATCTGGGAATGAACAATTCGTGTCTTTAGCAAGCTCACAGGGTCCCAGACGACCCGGCTTGACCAGGTTTTCTTGGGTCTGTTTTCCACCACACACACCTGAGGTACTCTTCTGCCTCTTGCTCAGTGGACAACATTCATTCATAACTCTGCTCTTGGGTTATTCAGTACATTTACTTCTTGTTCTCTTCAGCCCTGAAGAGTTAATCACTTATTTCCAGATAGATCTTACCCACACAGTTTTTCAACTTAGAATTTGTTTAAAATATACCATTCATTATTAATCCTAGAGGAAGAAGCAGATGATGGCGACTTTTCAGTGTCTAGGGAAAGCCCTTGTTTATAGCAAATACAAAAATGTATTTGCTGAGTACGTGAATGTGTATATACAGCTATCAGATATGGCAGTCATGGAAAAACTTGTTGTGTTGGGAATCTGGCTGATTTAATTGTGGTAATGATTTCTCCTATGAGAATAAAGAAAGCAGCAGAGCGTTTGGTCTGGATTTTTGACACGGCAGTTGTATTTGTTTGCTGGAATCCATAAAGACCTTGAAAAGGTACTGCAGAGAACCCCTTTCCCACAGCGTAAGGACCTGGACACCATGCCACGCCCCTGGCCCAGTGGCCGGGCTGCTTCCTTTGAAGCCCCTCCCCCTTTACCTGCTGTATCTACTTTCCTGCCCTGTGCTCACTTGGTATCTTAGGATCTCCTTTTTCTCCATATTGTTTTTTTAATGTATTCATATTTCTTTCTATTTAAGAGGCTGGGAAGATTTTATTAATACCCACCCTAAAGGCTGCATTTTAACGTGATTACCCCTGTCAAGGGCTTACCTCCAAAGACTGTATTCTGAGGCACTGAAGAGTAAGAAGACATCAGTGTTTAAATTCTGGACAATTAACCCCATCAAGAAGCACCAAGAGAAATCTCTGAAGAAAAATCGTCATGTCATCTGGAGTTCTAATATTGATAGAAGTGTTCCAAGTTATAAAGGGGGAAACATATGGGAAATCTCTCTCTTTCTCTCTCTCTCTCTCTCTCTCTCTCTCTCTCTCTCACACACACACACACACACACACACACACACACCAAGTAAATCACACAGGTAGAAACTCTACAAGGGAAGACAGTGTTTAACAATGTTGTGGGCTGAAATATAAGATAGTGAGCCCATTATCTTACATGTATTTAAGAAGTGTGTTTGTGCTGGATTGTTGGATGAGTCTGCCCAATGACCACTCCAGCCAGCATCTCTCTCTCTCTCTCTCTCTCTCTCTCTCTCTCTCTCTCTCTCTCTCTCTCTCTCTCTCTCTCCCTCTCCCTCTCCCCTCTCTCTCCCTCCCTCTCTCCTCTCTTTCTTGAATTTTTAATCTATGCATCCCGAGTGTATGTTTGTGCACTACACGAGACCTCAGAGGTCCTTAGAGAACACTCTGAACTGAAGTTACAGGATTTATAAGCCACCACATAGGCGCTGGGAACTGGACTCAGGCGCTTTGCAAGAGCAGCTGCTGCTCTTAACCACTGAGCCATCTCTCCAGCATCCTCCAGCTTTTCCAATTCTCAAGTGTCCTCACTCTGTATTATTCTGTCTCCAGATATCAGGACAGGGAGACAAAATGAATATTCAGGCCCAGTTCCCCCCCAACAGGAATGTGAAGGGAAGAAGCAGCCCTCTGAATTCTAGGAAGGAAAATGGCAGACACCGAAGACATTGACGGTGAGTGCTCAGGCTGACTTCTTGCAGCTCTTGGTTCATCCGTGGGGAAAGAACTAGGTCCTACAGTCACACCTAAAACACGGAGGCTGGCTGCAGGCTCTGTATGCCTTTGTCCCTGCTGGAACTCCTTTTCTACTATCACCTCTTCTTGCTTGGTTACTGTGGTCCCTGGAGGCATGCACCTCTGCCTATCTGAAGAGGTACACTCTCGCTTGTTCCCATTCAGAGCCATAATGTGAATTGGGGGGTGAGCGATCAGCTGCCCATCACGATCTATGTGCAGTAAGAATCTGTTCTTTGAAGAGTATTGGAACTGTTGGGCTACCGTCTGCAGTAACCAGGGCTGTTTTATTATGCAGTCCACACTGTTTTCCCATCCTGCGCCCCCCTTTTTTTTTTCATTGAACTGGTTACTCAGTCATACTAAACATGGAATATAGTGAAATAAATAAATATATAAAACTTAGAGTGAACCGGGTCTTTTCTCTGTCAAGCTGGCTCAAATGTTCTCGAAGTTTATCGGAGAGCTTGGTTGCCCCGGTGAAAATAGCCTTGTGCAGTGAGACAGAAAATAAGATGTCATGGCGAACTAAACATCTTCACTTTCTGGACAAATATCTAAGCTGACTGGAGCATAGAGAAGGACCTGAGGGATCGCCAAGGGGGGAAACCTGGGTACCCTGTCCCATGTTTTGGACCTTCCTAGGAATCAGGTGAGCAGACGGGGGTAAATCACCGACACCCGGCTTCTGCTGGAGGAGGCCCTGGCAACTTCTGGCTAGTTTGACTTTGCACTTCTTCCTGGGTTGGGAAAGTGAAGATGTTTAGCTTGCCGTGACGCCTTATTTTCTGTTCTACTGCACAGTGTTATTGTAACCAAGGTCGCTCTCTCCCTCCCCGATAAACTCACTTGGACTCGATATCTCTGCAAGTGATTCCTATTAAAATGAATGGATATGGAAATCTGTGTGTGTGTGTGTGTGTGTGTGTGTGTGTGTGTGTGTGTGTAAAAGAGGGTGAAAATTAGAGGGAATGAGGATGAGGAGAGCAAATGTTAGCCCCGTATTCATTTCATTTACTAGCTTATTTAATTTTTATAATTCCTAGTTATAGTGGGTATAATAATGCTACTAATCTCTGAGGCAGTTACTGTGGTTTAAATAAAAACCCAGACCCTTCCAAGCTTCCCCACAGGCTAAATGAAATGGGTGCCAGACCACAAATGTCGACTCTCTCATCTATAGAAATGGAAAGAGGAAAGAACAGTAGAGAAGACAGAGATTTCAAAACTAATGGACTCTATGCAGAAAGATGGGATTATCTTACTTCTTTGCAAAGCCTATTTCTAGGAGACCATATTTTCGCAATCCCTTTAATAAACCACAGCAAACAGCTATAGAAAGTGTTTGCAGGAGGCTTGAGCGGTGTGGGGTTGTGCTGTGCATGGTGGTGTTTCCCAGCACACTATGTTTCTTAGATGCTTTCCTTGCCAGGAAGTAGAATTCACACCTCCTTGTCAGAGAGCTCTCCCCAGGCAGTTCAGAACCTTCTTTGTCTGTGGCCATCGGCAGCCATAGAGAGCTGAGGAAGTCTATCCCAGAGGGCAGAGTGCTTACTCATGGCTAGTGGGAGACCCCTGACTGCTTCTCTTGCTTACCCATGGCTAATGGGAGACAGACCCCCTGGCTTCTTCTTTTTTTGGTTTTTCGAGACAGGGTTTCTCTGTGTAATCCTGGCTGTCCTGGAACTCGCTCTGTAGACCAGGCTGGCCTCGAACTCAGAAATCCGCCTGCCTCTGCCTCCCAAGTGCTGGGATTACAGGCGTGTGCCACCACGCCTGGCTTCCCCCTGGCTTCTTCTCTTCCTGGCCCTTCGTCCCTATCCTACACCTTTACTGTTTTTTTTTATTGATCATACATTGAAATTAACCACATTAGCATAAATTCATATTAGATTCTGCTTCTCAAGGCTTTGGTCTGAGATGAGGATATCCCCTAGTGTGTAACTAGGTGTTTTTTGTTTTTTGTTTTCTTTTTTTTTTTTTTTGTCTAAAGTTTTTTGTTTTGTTTTGTTTTGTTTTGTTTTGTTTTTGGATGTTTGTTTTTTGGAGACAGGGTTTCTCTGTATAGCCCTGGCTGTCCTGGAACTCACTCTATAGACCAGGCTGGCCTTGAACTCAGAAATCCCCCTGCCTCTGCCTCCCAGAGTGCTGGGATAACAGGTGTGCGCCACCACCGACCGACCTACCAGCTTGTCTAAAGTTTTTTAAGTCAGTTATTTCACAGAAACTATTTTAGAATATCTACATTTTATTTAATACATAGTATAATTAAGTTACTAAGCATTTGCTAACAAAACAACAATAGCAACAGCAAAACTGTCTAAGCCCAAAACATTGTATAGAACATTCCTATTGACAAAACGTTACAGAGAGAAAAAGAAACAGTGAAACAAGTGGTAATAGGGTTTAGCTTGTGAGTGGGGCTTTTGGTTTAGTCTTTCCCTTTGCGCAATGCATCATGGTAAGTACCATTCTTTCAAAACAGTAGATGGAGGATTTGAGGGAGGGATTAAAAACACTGTAGGCAGCAATGAGCATTAGAACTCTGGGGGTGAAAAAGAAGGACAGATTCCAAATGGCTGTCACACCAGGTGTGTGTGTGTGTGTGTGTGTGTGTGTGTGTGTGTGTGAGAGAGAGAGAGAGAGAGAGAGAGAGAGAGAGAGGATGTAAAATATTAAGAGACAGAGACCCACTTGAAAGTAAATGGCTTACAAAAGACAACAGGCATGTGTCCCCCAAGTGACCACCCCAGGAGATAGTTTTCAAACGCAGAAATAAATAATTGAGTACTGAAAGAAAAGCCATAGAGAGAGGCTAGAGAAGGGTCAGGGAAGAATGTCCTGAGCCCTTGTTTCTCTTGCCATCTTCCCCATTGGGTTGAGGGCTGTACTGAATGCACCTTAGCAATCAGTCTGTAAGTTAATAATATTATAAAGGAGCAGAGTATTTCTCCGTGGGGGATGTTTGAATTCTTTCCATACAATTTGATACGATGTCTGTGGAGATGCTGGTGCTGTTGGTGGTGGAGGTAATTCTTGTTGGAACGGTCATGGCTTGTTGGAGAGCAGAGTTTGAGGAAGTGGAATTTTATTTCAGACTCAACTGATGAGTTTTTTTTTTTAACCTGGGGCCAAGTGTTAGGTCTCAGAAGTGAAACCCCAAAGTCTCCTGCTTCTCTTCCTCCCTGTTTCTCATGAACGAAATTCTAAAAACTAGAAATTCTCCATCCTTCCAACACAGTCCCCAGTTCCCCTGCATTACAAACAATCGAAGAGGCGAGGCGGGAGGGGGTAGACAACTTTGTGCATTCAAATGAGGGAAGCTTGGACTTGGGAAGGGGGTTAACAGATGCTGTAGGAGCAGAGGGAGGAAAAATGCCAAAAAGAGAGGGAGGAGGGCACCCTGGACACTTACACGGGCGCAGAGAGTCCTCCTTGTGACGAACATCTGGGAGAGGGTCACAAAGAATAAGCGCGGATGTGCTTTGACACAGGCGACATGTCACGTGCTTAGACTGTTGAGAGACTTTGGCGGGGAAACACTAAGGCCCTTCCTCTGGTGGCTGAAAATCAGTCTAGCCTACAGCCAGTCCCACCAATTGGGCTGTGACACACCCACAGGAATCCACAGTGAGGATTTTAGAAGAGGCTTAAGTAGGCAGAAGAAATCATGATTAAGGCAGGATTCAGTCAAGTGGTAGGCAACCAGGACATCTGCTTCACGCTGGGTCACCCGGGAGCAAACTCTCATGCTGTTTGAGAACACAAAATTTTCTTTCCTCTCTTGTGAGCGTGGCTAGAAAGGCCATGGAGAGAAGTGTTGCTACCATTTCTATGTGACAGCAGCTTCATCTTTCAATTAAACAATGTACCAGTTTCCAGAGTTTTGGATGTGATAGAGTTTACCGACATTCCTGTTGGGGAAGCTTTGGTGACCTTTTCAGGCATATTACAGGGCCACTGCAGCTATAGAACCAGAGGCTTTTTAGAGTTGAAAGCCACAGCATCTGCCTTCTTAGGAGAACATCTCCTGCTTGCTAGTTCCCATTTTTACCTAGGACCAATGTCCTTGGATTTCTAGGAGCAAAAGAATACTCTAAGAAACAGTTTTAACAGAAGCTGTTTTACATAGTACTGATCTGTAGGCCATATATTTGAATAAACAAGAAAATATCATTTAAAGCAAAGTCTTCCACGATATGGAAAACTAGCAGTAGGTGACCAGGAAAAACAAATTATGTAAGCTCGCCATAGAAAACTCACAGTAATTAATCTCAAGTGTGTTTAGTTAAGTAACTGTTTATGGTAGATTGCAAAACTGTCTAGTGTTCCCCATTTGTCGTGTACACACAGCCTTGCAGTGTCGCACTGCATTTCCTCTCAGCAAGAGGCAGTAGCATTTACCCGCACATTCTAAACCTGAGTTCACCTTGTGACTCGCTTAACCAAGGGCAGGCTGCAGATGGGGCCACAGATAGGCCCGGGGCTAAGTAGCCCATTCTAAGCTAAGAGCCAAGGTAAAGCTTCTACTTTACCTTGCTTAGCTCTGCTAGGCTGTTATGTGAACAAGGCTAGGCTAGTCTGCTAGACAGTGGAGACATGGGCTCAGCTGTCCCAGTTTCTCCAGCCAAGAATCAAGCCTAAAGTGGAGCAGCCTAGCTGACTGGAAGCCATCTGTAGACACATGTATAAATACTGCCAGGACCAGAATTGTCTGACTGAGCCCAGTATAAATTGCTACCCCACAAAAACATGAACTAAGTAGTTATTGTAATTCCCAAAATTTGGGGCATGTTTATTGTTCAGTAGGAGAACAGGATTCAGTTCTGTTCAGGATAATGCATATATTATCTTACAATCTTTGTATTAATTATTAGTACTAATTAATAGAAAGTAAGAGTATATTCAATCCTTTCCATTTAATCAACAACACATAAAACATATGCGCACATACACAAACATGTGCACATACATACACATATGCATATATACATGCATGTGCATACACATTGCCTTGGTCAGGGTTTTATTGCTGTAATAAGGTCATGATCAAAAGCAGCTGGGAAAAGAAAGGTTTATTTTATCTTAACACTCTCATGTCTTAATTCACCACTGAGAGGAGTCTGGACAGGAACCTGGAGGCAGGAACCTGGAGGCAGGAACTTGGAGGCAGGAACCGAAGCACAGATGGTGGAGTGCTGCCTCCTGGCTTCCTCCCTTTGATTTGTTCAGTTTGCTTTGTCTATATCCCAGAACCACATGCCCAAGGATGGCACTGTCCACAGGGATGAGCCCTCCCACATCAATTATTAATCAAGACAATATCCCACAGACTTACCATAGGCCAATGTTATGGAGACATCTGGGCAATTAAGATTCCCTCTTCCCAGTTATATCTAGGTTTGAGCCCAGTTGACATAAGAGTCAACACACATATACATAAGCACATAGGTAATACACACATACACACAAATGTATGTACACATATACACATACATGCATAGATAAACACATGTATACAAATACACATACATACATAGACACACACATATACGCATGTACATACACATATATTTAAAGACACCAGGGGCTGGAGGCAGTGAAGCTCAGTGGTGGAGCACCTGCCACGCATGCTTAAAAACTCAGCTGAGTCCCACGCCCAATAATGGAAATAAGAAAAAATAGAAGGAGGGGGAAGAAGAAGAGGAGGAGGAGGAAAGAGAGGGAAAAGAAAGGGAAGGGAAGAATAAAGAAAAGAGATATTTGTTCCTGTATGGTGAGCAATTGTGAATATTTGTGCCTCGGCATCCCCACCCGGACAACAGTGAGACTAACAGTGCCCAGCTCGCACAGCTGGTCTGAGGAAAGCATTCCTTAATATGTGGATCTCAGAGATCAGTGCCTGGTCGGCCACTCAAACCCCAGCAGATGCTGCACCCATGCACACACAGTGGCCGGCGCTAAGTGGACTCGGATCTTAAACGGAGTGCATGAGCTTGGGGAGGAAGAGTGGTGGTCAGGGATGGGGGGAGGAGGGAGGAGGGATGGGAGAGCGGAGGGAGGAGGGATCAGGGGTGCGCTTAATCAAAACAGTGTATACGTGTATGTGCTCAGACAAGAAAGATTAGTGCCTGGTTCATAGGAAATTCTTAGTATATCTAGTTATTGTATTGGATTACATTTGACCTCCAAGAGATTCCAAAGGACAGCATTCCCAAACATGGGTTATATTGAAAAAGAGTCCTCAAGAGACATGGGTGCAAAACGTCTTAAGAGAAAAGGCAAGGTCAGATTTCCAAAGGTTTTCTAAAGGGGAAAAAGAGGCTTGAGGGATAAGTAGGCAGGATGGGATGGATGGTGGTCCACTGTGGGTGAGGATGCTTGGGAAACCGGTACAAATGTAGTCTTAGGCCAGGCTTTGTGTGAAGACTGGGGTAAGGTAACCAACATTTTCTGCTTTCTGAGCAACAAAAGGTCATGGGAACCTGGCAGTAAGAAGTTCCAGGCACCTGTGACACAGGGACTGGGTGAGAAGCCATCCTCCTCAGGCACCCTCCTCCCCTTGCTGTGGTCTGGAATGCAGGGCTGGGCTGCCTGGCTGACCTCCAGAATGCCTTCCTACACTGTGCAATACATGACTGCGCTCTGACAGGTCCGTGCATCCTGCTGGTACCTCTGTCCTGAAAACCTCCACATCATTGGCATCTTTAGGATAGTATCCGAGATGATTGTTCACTAAGTGAGGGGCACTGCCCTTCCCTAAGCAGTGACTAAATCCACTCACACCACACATGTCTTAGTTCACGGGGTGAGCTCAGGAGATAGACTCTAACACAATTTACTTCTTTACAGATAAGACAACAGACACACAAAAAAGGCTAGACACCTTGCCTCATTGCAAAGAAGGATGGTTTTGTCGTGAGGTTCATCTTGCTACGCAGCCCAGGCTAGCCTAGAACCCATAGCCCTCCTTTTTCTACATCTAGAGAGCTTGCCTTCAGGCATCTGCTCCCATGCTTAGCCACAGAGGAAGAGTCTGAATGCATATTTCTGATTTCCCCCAAGAGGAGCAAAGGAGAGGCTTGGTTTTCTTGAGCCATACTCTTTAAGGAATACTCCTTAGGAAAGCAGCAAAGAAAGCCAGGAGTGCAGGTCGCTGAAAGTTCCCTTAGGCAATTACCTGAGGAAGAGGGTACAACCAGCAGCACCTCTCCATCACTTAGTGGGCTCTTAATGTCTCTAAGGGGTCGGTCACAATAGCCTCCTTCTTCGAGTGTGCACATTCCTTCGCGAATGCACAAGAAAGTATCTGATTATTATAATGATATAACTTATGGGACACTCTTACTACCTCTGTGTCCACCCTAAGGGGGAAAATCTAAATCCTCCAAACTTGCTGGGAAGGGAACTTTCCAGGCCAGAGCAGAGGCTGTGTCCCACACCCTTGTCCAGGTGCTGGGATGCCGCTCACTTCTGCTCCTAAGTCTATTTTATTATTCATGGTACCTGGCCGATTGCACAGATAGGGTTAGGAAGGTCAGCGCAGTATTAATATGCTGAATTGGGAGATGGCGTGGGCTTGGAGATGGATCTGGTCACACCAGAGTGACTCTTACTGAGGGGGCTTGATTTGATATTAATATTAATTTGATGCTCCTTCGCATCTTCAAGAAATTTGTCCTACCCAGATAGGAGAAAGCCTGAGTGCTAGCCCCAGGCAAAGCAGGAAGGTATGTTGGATTTGATGGTGGACTGTAGGAGCTGGTGGGAAGGGGAGGGGAACGCAGGACTTTCCATAGTCTTTAGTGCTCTTCCACTTTAGAAGGAATGTGTATAACCTTCAATGGGAGCTAAATAAGCCCCACATTCCTACCCAAATGCATCTACCTTGCCAGAAGTATAGGAGCCAATGCTTGGGAGGAGAAAGTTATTGCTTCTACTACTTAACCTTCAAGACAACGCTCCTCAACCTGGGTGCTCACCGAAGCACCAAGAGAACACTGGAATGTTGTGAGGTTTCTGAGGTTGGGCTAGAGCACAGGAGTGCTCAAAGACATCCCATGTAGAGTTACTCTTTTTTGGCCACTGATGGGTTGCCCATGTGGTGGATGGCCCCACACCTGTGTGAGTTGGGGGGCATGTGTTAGACTCAGGGGGTTTATTAATAACAAAACATAAAAGGAGTACATGAGGTTGGGAGGGAGATGGGGGGCTGTTGGGAGCTGAACGGAGGTGGTGGTAGACACTCAAACTATATTGTGTGAATGCATGGTGTTTTCAAAATTTAGGATTTCAAACTACCGGGACAGTCTCACTTTGTCACCTCTTGGAATTAAATCATATGGATGGAAACTCAAACCTGAGTAGCACCCCCTCACTGTCTTAAAGCAGTAGCAACGGGGCTCTTCTGAGCAGGCGTGAAACATTAAGAGTCAAAAGTGGTGTCTATTCCACACTATTCCACATACCACTAATTGTCTCACTTCAAGGTCTGTTGGTGTCACGCCAAGGGCTGGAAGAAACAGAGATCGCTGAGCCCCACCCACAGTTTCTGACTGTGAAGGGCTTGCAATGGATCTGGGTGTCTGCACTTGTATCCAGTTTCCCAGGAACTCTAATGCTGACAGTCCAGGAAGTGCTCCAAAGGCAAACGCAAACCAGGGAGAAGAACCCTATCTGGTGCTGACCAGCTCCCCTGACCTTCCTCACCCAGCTGCTCAGCCAGCTGCTGAGCTCAGAGGAGCAGTGCCTGCTGCCACCATGCCTGGTGGTTAAAAGCTGTCAGCGTTTCCATGGTAGCCCAGGGTGAGAGTTTGAGTGCACTTCATTTTACACCCCCAGAGAAAGTGGAAAGATGCTGGAGTTTGCAAACCCAATCAATTAGAAACATGATTTACTTCCCAAATCAACCAAGAATCTTATATGACGCTGCACCAGAATGTAAACTACTGGAGGAAGGGTTGGTTCCTTCTCATCTCTAGCAGACCGCCTGGGTGGGAGTGGGCACTCCAGGACACGCTGCTCCTGTATGTACCGTTGATGAACGTCTACCCGTGTCCACACTACTTCAGTCTGCTGAGAATAAAAGCAGAGGATCTCGGTTGGTATCTGTAGACCATAAATCTTTCATTGGTGCTGCTAATGTCTGGTTATCCCAAGGCTTCTACTTCTCTCACCCTACAATGGCTATAAGCACGTCGTGGCTGGCATTTTGCCCAATGGTCTGTCTGATAGGAGATGTGACATAACTTCCAGACTGAGTTAGTAAAAACCTTGGTGAGCTCTGGCTGTTATTACACACTGTTCTTGCTATCATGAGGAGTATGGATGGGCCCTTGCATCTTAGAGATGAGGGGACTGGGTTTCAGGGTGGCTATAGAACAGGTTTCGGAATATCCATATGGGACAGCTTCCCTGGAGAGTTTCCTGGACTCCATGAGTAAGAGTTTGCTCTCTTCTTTTTTTATTTATTTTATTTTATTTATTTTATTTTCTATATTCTTTGTTTACATTCCGAAGGCTTTCCCCTTTCCCAGTTCCTCCCTCACCATATGTCCCATATGTCCTCTTCCACCCCACCCCCCACCTATTCCTCAATCACCACTCCACCATCTCTCTGCTCTATTCTGGTACTCTTCTACAAAACTGGATCCAGTCCTTTCAGGACAAGGGTCCTCTCCTTTCTTCTTCTTGGGAATCTTTTGACTTTCTAATTGTGCCTTGTTTGCTCTCTTCTTGATCCTGAGAGTTAGATTCAATATAGGAATTGAAGTATTCAGCCCTAGATTTTAGATTCAAGCTGAGGCCCAGCCAAGGATGCTTTGCCTGGTCTATGAAAAATAGAAAGGCGGGTAAAGGCAGCGTGTGTTCTATACGATGACGGTTACATTAGAGGGTGAATGGAGCACTTTGTGTTGCTTCTGACCCTGAGAATTTGCACAGTACATCTTATCCCTGTAATTAGGGGTGTAGGGAAGCGGAGGATGTGTCGAGAAAGAAGACATAGGAAGGAAAGGGGTGGTGGGTAGAGTGATCTTCTGTGGATTAAGGGGTTACGGCAGCAGTGATCTTTAAGAATCAGATATTTGCACATTTCAGTACTCGAGGCAGATGCAGCAGGATGTGGTAACACAGCACCACTGGAACATGACGGAGCATTTGCACACACTTTGCCGTTTGTGCTGGGAACTAAACTGAGGGACTTGCATGCGCAAGCAGAGTGTTAAACAACTAAGGTGCCAGTTCCTGTTGTAAGCAAATGAAGGGCTGCTTCGAAGTCAAACTTCCTTCCTCGGCAAGACATAAAAATCAGCAGATTTTTCTTTCCTCCCTGCCCCAGTCTTCCAAGCTGGCAGCAAAGTAGGTATCAATGCTGACATCCCCCAAGATAGATAAAGTGATGCATTTAAGGTCACCAAACTAACAAGGGGCAAATCCAGGATCCTTCCCGTGTCTGTCCCCCATGTTTGCTACTCTCTAGTGTCCCATGCTGACAGGCTCCTCTCATCTTCAGAAGGGACCTAACAGTCCGACACGTGTCACATGTCTAAGGTTGCTGGGAGTGACACAACTGGTGTCTCTCCCTGAGGACTGGAGCTGCTGATATAAAAGCCTGAGATCTCAGAAGCCGCTCATCACCATTCCTTGATCCTCAGGCTGTCTTCATCCCTAACCTGAATCTAGGAAGACAAGAAGTTCCTCCTGCAAACTGCCCTTACCGCCAGCATGCCAGCCAGGAGGCTCCTGTGCCCAGTCCACTGAAATAGCTAGAAGCATGGGGTGATGTTGGTCACTTGTCTGGTGTCCTGTCCACCCTGGAGGCTCCTTTACACTAAAAGCTATCTAATCTCATTTCCTTGGTATCCCACACAAACACTATGATCTTATACATGTATCCTGCTATGGAGAAGGCTGGGAAAGGCTGCCTTGAAATACTCCACCTACTGAGATGATGAGGCTGGTAGAAAAAAAAAAAGAGGCTATGAGCTGAGGAAAGGGATATAGAATTGATACATAACGGAGATAAAGTTTTTGTAAACAATTGTACAAATGTCAGATGCTTGTTTCAGATGCAGTGAATGAAGCGACCTCATTTGCAATTTGCACACAGCTTCTATCAAGTTAATCCATCCCTGGGCTGGAGAGATGGCTCAGCGGTTAAGAGAACCAACTGCTCTTCCAGAGGTCCTGAGTTCAAATCCCAGCAACCACATGGTGGCTCACAACCATCCGTAATGAGATCTGATGCCCTTTTCTGGTGTGTCTAAAGACAGCTGCAGTATACTTAGATATAATAATACATAAATATTTTTTAAAAAAGTTAATCCATCCCTGTACTTACAGACCTCTGATGTTCTGTTTTAATGGCTGTGTCTGTTTCGCCTCCTGCTTGTACTGTAGTTGACATTCCTGGGACCTTATCGATGGTGCAAGTTTTTTCTTTTGCTATGCTAAATAATTTTTCAGCAAGTGTTCTCTCTTAGTACCCTTTCTTTTTGTCTTGAGCACATTTCTGACTACAGCTGGAGGATAAATTCCTAGAAATGTAATTGCTAGGTCAGGGTGCATTTTATTTTAAATTTTCACTAATTTGCTAAATTTAGAGCCTTAAAATATATGTAGTCAACTTTGCTAATCTTTTCTTATTATGGTTTGTGGTGGTGCCATGCTCAAAAACAAACAAACAAACAAACAACAACAACAGCAAAACCTCCCTTCTAGCAACCAAGCAACCAACAATAAACACATCACAAAAATACCTCCCTTCTTGTGCTTCTATGGCTTTATGTTTAAACCTTCATCTCCATCTGGGGTTCATCTTAATTAAAGACTAAAAGGGAACAAGTTTTTCTTCCAGATGGCTTCCTAGTTGTCACTGTTTAATACTCCAGTTTACATCTTGTTTATTTGAAACATATAAACTCATGAACATGTATTGGATTTGTGTGTGTGTGTGTGTGTGTGTGTGTGTGCCCTACTCTAATGTGATACAAGTTTTAATGACTATAATGTGATTATATCTTCAGATGCACAATAGGGGGGATACCTCTCAGTTTTCCACAAGGTTTTGTACTTAATAATTTTTAATTAACCTTAAGTATAATTTTGGTGAATAAAAATATCACCAGTATTTTGGTAGGAATAACATTAAATGTATACATCTGTTCAGGAAGGGTTAACTATATTCACTAATTTTTCAACAAAATAAGATGTTCCTTTCTATTTATTAAGGATTTTTTGTTTATTTCCTTAGAAATACACAATAAGTTTTTCTCATCTTTGCCTTTCACATTAATTTCAAAGTTTTTGAAGGAATGAAGCAAAAGGATAATTTGGATTCTGATACCTAATGGACTATTTTTATTTTATTATGTTTGAGAGCAAGCAAATTGCTTTTAATACTATCATTGCAACTTTGTATCTTACTAATGTGTAGTGGTGTTTCTGCCACCTTTCAGTTGATTAATTTGGGTCTTTCTCATATACGATCATGGAACCAAAAAGCAGTAATATTCCATCTATGACAACGAAAAGTCTTCTAGTATTTTGACATTGAACAGCATGCTGGATTTCGAAGAGTGTGTTCACACATGCACCTATAGATCAGCATTCACATATGTACACACATTTGCATATGCACATGCTAACATGTTTGCACATTAATCAAGTTAAAGACATTTCCATCCATTTATAGCTTACAAAGAACTGCTATTGTGATTCTTATTGCATTTTTACCCAATGCTTTCTTTACATCCATCAAGATGATCATATTACCTTTTGTCATTCGCCTTACTAATTACAGCAAATTATATGAGAAGATTTTTTTATTCTTTAATCCTATCACTTCTGAAATAATTCCATACTTTCTCATGGCTTGCTCATTAAAAGAGTTATTATATTCTACTGCCTCACATTTTATTTAGGATTTATCCTAAATAAATCCGTGGAAAGATTCATTTGCACGTTTTGGACTGTATTTAGTAGATTTCAATAGATTTTTTTTATAGCATTAATGAAAATGATTTTGGAAGCATAGCTCATCAGGAAATAAGAGCACACACTAGGGTGGAAAAAAAGAGGTGGATGTTTGGGTTTGATGTAACATGTTTAGAAAACAGAAGGCTGGTGTGTGTGTGTGTGTGTGTGTGTGTGTGTGTGTGAGAGAGAGAGAGAGAGAGAGAGAGAGAGAGAGAGAGAGAGACAGAGAGAGACAGAGAGAGACAGATAGAGACAGAGAGACAGAGACAGAGACAGACAAAGACAGAGACAGAGAGACAGAGAGATACACACACACAGAGAGAGGGACAGAGACACAGAGAGAGACACACAGACAGAGGCAGAAACAGAGACACACAAGAGACACACAGAGACAGCAACACAGAGAGGGGGTTTGCATTTCTTGCTAAAGAGCCGAGTGTTGAATCAGATGAGCTGGGATCTCCACTTCCCTCAGTGGAGGACACTCCTCTTCTATCTTCCTATCAATAAAGCAAATAGAGCCTGAATTTGCTCAGATCTGTGTGAATGGTAATAGGCTCCCCTGAAGTCAGTATTAACAAATCTCAAGAAAATCCTTAACGAAATGTCATTAATTCCAATAAAATGTTATAAAAAGTATTCTGTAATATCTCTTGCAACTTAAAACATTTTCAAGGAATTGTAAAGTTTCTTTCTAATATGATAGTTTACCATTAGGCTAGACTTGTAATACCTGCCTGCTGTGAGGTTTAGTTTAAATGACAGCGAGTATGAAATTAATATTAGCAGTAGCCCTTCTCCACATTTTCGCTTGTAACCCAGCTTGGGTCAGATCTGCACGTTTTGCAGTCCTTCGGCCTGGGCTACAACTGCTGCTGAGGTTGTTGTAGACCTGCTTTCTCACTGCTGGTGTGTGCTTCCACCCACAGGGACTAGATCTAATCCACACTTCCATCTTTGTGGGCATGTATGAACATAAACCACACCTGGATGAAATGTCTAGTAAGCGACAACGACGACGTCATTGCCTGCATTGTAGGACCCTTGCTCTCTTCTGTCACAGACCTGTGGGGACCTGCATGACAGCCCCATGTCTGTCACAAAGTGACCTTCTGACAAATGTACACAAAGAAGGTTGCCATGTCAACTGTGAAATAAAAGGTACAACACTTCTTTTTTTAAAAATTTTTTTATTAGATATTTGCTCAAATGCTATCCCCTTTCCTCATTTCCTCTCCCCAAACCCCCTGTCCCATCCCCCACTCTGCTCACCAACTCACCTACTTCCACTTTCCTGACCTGGCACTCCCCTACAATGAGGCATCGAGCCTTCACAGGACCAATGTCCTCTCCTCTCATTGATGTCTGACAAGGCCATCCTCTGCTACATATGTAGCTGGAGCCATGGGTCCCTCCATGTAAACTCTTTGGTTGGTAGTTTAGTCCCTGGGAGCTCTGGGGGTACTGGTTGGTTCATACTGTCAAGGTACAGCATTTCTTTCTTTCTTTCTTTCTTTCTTTCTTTCTTTCTTTCTTTCTTTCTTTCTTTCTTCTTCCTTCCTTCCTTCCTTTCTTCCTTCCTTTCTTTCTTTTTTAAAATACTTATTTATTACTATGTCTAAGTACATTGTAGCTGTCTTCAGACACTCCAGAAAAGGGTGTCAGAACTCTTGACGGATGGTTGTGAGCCACCATGTGGTTGCTGGGAGTTGAACTCAGGACCTTCAGAAGAGCATACAGGGCTCTTAACTGCTGAGCCATCTCTCCAGCCCCCACAGCAGTTCTTTCTTTCTCTCTGTGTGCGCACACTTGTAAGTGCGTGTTCTCCCGAGTATGTGTGCATGCATGGGCACATGTTTGCACATGTGCCTGGAGGCCAAACACTTTGGGTGTTCTTATTCAGTAGCCATCCACTGAGCCTGGCACTTACCAGCTAGACCAGGCTGGTTTGCTAGTGAGCCTCAGGAATCCCTCTCTTTCTGCCTCCCCAGTGCTAGGACTAAATGTACACTTCACTAGACCTGTTTATGTGGGTTCTAGGGATTAAACTCAGAGTTTCATGCCTGCTAAGACTAAATATCTCTTTAATGCTTTAATACTAAATATCTCCCTAGACTGATTAAAAAAATGTTCATTTCTTTACATCCTCAAGTTAAATATAGATGATAAATAATTTATATTGCATTTATCAGCTAAGATAATGCACAAAATGCTTCTAGGATTTACTTTCATTATTAGGAATACACTACCCTGATTTCCTCATTCAGAGACACTCAGGAGACCTAGTGAGCCATGCAGGAGATGGCCAAGACAAAGCAGCCTGGAGATAGGACTTGAGGGGAACCGGGCCAGGGTCTCACCACAGGATTACAGTGCCAACGTTGTTGGAGAAGCACCCTGTGGATGGCCATGGTTTGCAGAAACTGCAACCTGTTAGGGCCTTGGCTGTAGTGAAGTTCACCAAACTGTTGCCTCATATCTGTCAAAACCATAGCTATTTGCTGGCATCATGTAATTATATGATATCGTAAAAAAAGCTGTTCCCATGATAATTACTATCCCAGAAGTTTTGCATTTTTTAAAAAAAATAGTTATCAGCAGTGCGATCATCAGAGGATCCAAAATGGTAAAGATAACTTGAGAAAGGAGATACGTCTTAGTCTCAGTTCTATGGGTATGAAGAGGCGCCATGACAAAAGCAACTCTTATAAAGGAAATCCCCAACTAGGGGCTTGCTTGCTGTTTCCGTTCAATTATCATCATAATGGGGAGTTCAGAGGCGTGGAGGCAGGCTTGGAGCCAGAGTGGTAGCTGAGAGCTTTACATCCTAATCCACAGGCAGAGAGAGAAAGACTGTTGGCTAACCTGGCTTTCGGAAACCCCAAAGCCACACCTCATAATCTTTCTAATCCTTTCAAACGGTTCCACTCCCTGGTTGCTAAGCACTCAAATATATGAGCCTTTTCTTACTCAAAGCACCACAAAGTATTACCTGATGGTCATCAGGCTGGACTTTGGAACTAGTTGGCCTGTACTTGACTCCAGGATCTTCCCCTATAAAGTTTGGGGCAGGTTATTTGACTTCTCCAATCCTTATTTTTCTTATTTATAAGATGAAAATACTGTTGTTTTTAGATTTTGGTAAACTATCCATTCAAGGTGCTTAGCATAAGTATTATTAGTCCATATTCACTAGTTTCAAGGCAGTGTTTGGGTGACCCAAGGACAGTGTTGGCCAGAAGACCATGTGGTTAGCTTCTGGTCCGGACTAGAGAGTTCTCATCCATGGTGCTTGGGGTGACAGTGTCAGAAAATCTGGCATCCTTTGTCCAGTGAACCGCTGCTTCCCCTCAGTTTTTAAAGAACGTTTCACACAGATGCCATTTTTTTTTTTAATTTAGCTATTTGTTGATAGCTGAGCACCAGGCAGAGAAGAAATCTAGAGATGGCTCGGGCTCTTTGCAGAGCCACAAGAGCCTCTGCTATGTTCAACTTGAACTGTGTGTGTTTATTTTTTCAGGAAACAAGAGTACACCTCTCAGGACGCTTCAGCATGGAGGAGGGGAGTGGATGTTAAGTATTGAGGGTGTGTGTGGGAAGAACACTCACAATCAAGAGCATTCTACTCCTGAGATGAGTTTTTTTTTTTTAATATTAATGGGGAGAATACTATCTTTAACTCCCACACAGAGCATATTTTCACCCGAATCTGGACACAAGCATCCTACAAATGCAACAGTTTGAAACAAACCTACATTGCAAAGATCTTGTAAGTTCTTTGATGGTGGTGATTTACATTGGCTAAGCGTGTTTTCGATGTGATAAAGTATGCATGATTAAAACCTTCCGTTTTCAGTTTTAAGTGTCTAGTTCTGTGCAGCAGTGCTGTGCAAGCTCGCCCCTCCCCCAGGTCTAGAATGTTTCTGCCACTCTGCAAGGAAGCCCTGAGGCAGCCGAGTGCGCCAACCATTCCTGTCTCCCAACAACCTGCTCTCTGCCTCTATGAATTTCCCCATAGCATTTCACACAGATGACGTAACATGCTTAGGATGTTTCTGTGTGGATCTGCGTGGTGAATTCATGTGTGTGTAGAGGCCAGAGGTCAGCATTAGGCGTCATTCCCCAGGATCCATCCAACCTTATGCTTTTGAGGCACAGTCTCTCAACGGTCTGGAGCTTGCTGTGTAGACTAGACAGACTGTCTAGAGAGCTTAGGGACCTATCTTGTACCCATGGCAACTCTAAACAAGAGAAGTAACTCCAGGAATGGGAAAATGAAGCCACAAGTTAAAACAAATGAGAATCCCAATTGTTTATTTTTAATTGCCATACTCACAATACTAGCCATGAATAGCCATGACTAGAAGGGACTCTAAGAGAGCAAGGGTGAACTCTGAATGATTTAAAAGATGTTATTATCAAAATTAAAAAGAAAAAAAAAACAAGATGATACATGTTCAAATAGACAAAGTTCCCAGGAGGAAGAGGGAAAAGATGGTGAGATTGAACGTAAGAAACAGAGGGTCTAACCTAGGCAGCCAACATCTGAGGGTCTAACCTAGGCAGCCAACATCTGGCTCCTGGTTGTTCTGAAAAGGAATCAAGAGAGAAGAAAGGAGATAAAATTATTTCATAAATTCGAGAAAATGTTTCAGAGTGGAATGACAGGTGCAGAGACTTCTGTTGAAAATCAACTAAAGAACATCAAATAGTGGGTCCCCAAAGGACCCGAGACCTCTTATCATCAAAGTTCAGAAGCCCAAGGATGAAAGAAGATCTTCCAAATGTCCGGAGAAGGGGAAGAGCATCCTCCCATAGAGGGAGAGTCTGGGCTGGCTCGCATTTCACAGGAGCCCTGTACTCTGGGAGGCATGGAGGGTCCTCATAGCTGAGGAAGACAGGGTCGTTAACCCTCTGGACCACCAGTCAAATGTGAGGAGAAAATGCTGCTATGTGCTTATTGCTGTCCTAGAAATATTTAAGCAACAGGTGCACTAAAAATATGCATGACTTTTTGTAACCTTTAATTTTTTTATCAGTATAGCTTGACTATATGTAATAATGGGTCTGTGACATTTTAATTCACATGTATGGTGTATTTTGATCATATCCATGACCTTTATACTCTCTCGAACTCTTCTCACTTCTGCTCACGCCCTTTCTCTTCCCCACTAATTCCCTGTCTACTCTCATGACTCTCTGGGAGACTGACCCACTGAGTTTAATTGGGCTTGCTTACATGAGCCTGGGTGAGGAATTAGTTACAGGAGTTCGGGCAACTTGTCAGTGGCTACATCACTGAAGAAATGTATTCCGTTACTCTAGCAAGGGCCCTTAATAGCACGTTTCTACTGCATGACAGGATGCTGACAGGCCCAGTCTTGTGCAGATCTTGCATAGGAAATAACAGCTGTGGTGAATTCGTGGGGGATAATGGCAAAGCTATGATCCTGGATGACAGTATCCCACCACAGAATTCCTTTTCCTCAAGCTCTTTTGTTTTTATGATTTCCCCACTGTGTGTGTGCGCGCACGTGCATGCGTGTGTGTGCACATTCATGTGTATGCATGTGTATATGTGCATGTGTGTGCAAGCATGTGCACATGTGTATGTAAGTGTGTATGCATGTGAGTGCACACAGGCCCCATTATGTGTGTGGCCATCAGAGGACAACCTCGGGTGTCAGCCCCTGCCTTGCTCCAATTTGAGACAGGTTCTCTTGTTGTTTCCTGCTGCATATGCCAGGCTAGCTGGACTCTGAGATTCTGGGTATTCCGCTGTCTCACCGCAGGGGTGCTGGGGTTCCAGACACTTGTTACTGTGCCCGGGTTGAAGTGGATCTGGAGAGATCTGAACTCAGTTCCCCACACTTGCACCACAAGCCCTTTACCTACTGAGCCGTCTTCTCTCCACCCCCAGTTCCCATTTTTCCTGCCCCTCCTCCTGTGGTGTCCCCTCAGCCTTGGGGTGAGTATTTAGAAGGCTGGACCCTTACTTTTAGGGCTTTAACCAGTGCTGAGTCTCTGCAGTAACTGCCGCCCACTGCAAAAGCAAGCTTCTCTGGTCAAGTCTGACAGCAGCACGAATCTATGAGTATAAATGAGACCATGTCCATTCGACAAACCAAGAATAGGTCTCTCTTAGGGCCTATGAACTCCCCAGCTGTGAGTATTTATGTGCCAAGTTTATGTGCCAGATGTGAATTCTTTCCTGTGGGGTAGGTAGGTCTCAGATCCAACCAGAAGGTCTCAGATCACTCCCATAACTATGTGTTTATTCCCCCCTGGTTTTTCAAGACAGGGTTTCTCTGTGTAGCCCCGGCTGTCCTGGAACTCACTCTGTAGACCAGCCTGGCCTTGAAGTCACAGAGATCCGCCTGCCTCTGTTCCTGAGTGCTGGGATAAAAGGCACGAGCCTCCTCTGCTGCCTCCATAGCAGTCATTGAAGACACTTCCTGGGCACGCTGGTAACAGGAGGCCAGGAGGAGCCGAGGGGGCAGTCAGACACCATATCAAACAGAACGCTATGCAAGCAGCCCCATGCGTTCCTTCCTTCAGCTCGCAGAGGCCTCATTTACGGTGTCACAATGATGTAAACTACCGATTATTGATTTAACAAAGATGGTGAAATAACTATATTAGGGGGACGTGGACAGGTGAGGAGGGGACAGGCTGAGAGAGTTAAGTATTCATTCATCTTAACACTGTAATCGATAGATAATGTCGACAGTGGATAAATCAGGAAATAATAGTAGAAGCGAATTATCTGGCAATGTAGAAGCAAGCAGAAGAAAAAACCTGCAAGATGTTAAAAGTGCTGGCATCAGGGGAATGAGCATGGGGGTGGGAAGGGCGGGACGAAGGGCCATTGTTTCCTTTCTGATAAAATGTAATTTTAAAAAACATGTGCATGTATTGCACTGATAAAAAGAATAAAGCCAATAACAAAAACCAACTCGGGCTGAGGCATGAAAGAAACAATATGTAAATGACATTCAGGGGCCAATTTATTTATGATTAAGACACCTATGCGACATAACTGCAGACAGTTTTTTTAAGAAAAAATTCAAATCCTCTGACAAATGAAAAATGGCTTCCTTAGAAAAGACGAGTCGGTAGCCAGCAGAATGAACCTCTTTCCATTTGCAGAAGAAAATTCATTGCTCATTATGAGAGTCCCTACAGGGTGTCTCTATCAGCCTACAACCCGAGTTGTTAAACTTAAAATTTAACAGTTTTAAAACTTTACAAAGACCATGAAAAGCTTTTATAACGCTGTAAATTTCCAACCTGGGTGGAGGCATGGCATCCATACAGATTCCACTTCCCTTCAACTCCAAGTAACCCAGCATGTAAATCCTGAGGAATCAAGATGAGTTTTAAAAGTGAAATACTTTCCCCTCTGTAGAAGTCGCTGAGCACGCACCGGCCAGTGAGAAAGGAACTCTAAATTTCATTCAGTATGCACACACACACACACACACACACACACACACACACACAGGTATGTTCCCCTCGGGGCTAGACTGCCCAGGAAATTTTGGGGCCGAGTAAGGCAGAGTACATGGTCCTGTCTGCCAGGGTGAGACATTCTCATCTCCAAAATGTGGTGGCATCACCAGGTGTGGGGGTCCAGCAGGGCTGCCTCAGCAAATTCCCACAGCCAAGGTGGCTCAGACAGTGGAAATGTCCTGTCTTCAGCTCCAGAGAGCAGACTTTCAAGTCAGGGCAGGGGAGACCTCCCCAACCTCGGAGGCTTTTCTACATGCATTGCATATGTCTATTCCATTGTCTCTATCTTTCTGTATAGTGGACCCCCAGGAAATGTTCTTAAGGAGACTAATCTTATTGAACCAAGACCCCAAGACTATATCCTTATAAATTTAACTAATTATTCCTTTAAAGGTCCTATCTCCAACACAAGTGTGTGTGTGTGTGTGTGTGTGTGTGTGTGTGTGTGTATGTGTGTGTGTGTATACATGTATGTATTTATATCTACAATAATCTAGGGGAAAGAGAACACAATTTAATTCATGCTATAATGTATGGGCAAAGAGCTTTCCTACAGTAAATTATACTTAATTCTGGTAGGGACCAAATGACCAGGGAGAGACCCTTCTTCGGATCCCTTAGAACAGTGGTTCCCAACCTGAAGGTTGCAACCTCTTGGGGGCCACATATCAGCTACCCTGCAATGTTTATTTTTATGATACATAACAGTAGCAGAATTGCAGTTATAAGGTAGCAACTAAATAATTGTATGGTTGTGGGTTACCACAACATTAGGAATTGTGTTAAAGTGGCAGTATTAGGAGGGCTGAGACCCACTGCCTTGGAATGTGCATTCTCAAATCTGGAGCCTTCTGCAAAACTATGTCCTGAAAGCTGAGTTCGAGGCCAGCCTGGTCTACAGAGTGAGTTCCAGGACAGCCAGGACTACATAGAGAAACCCTGTCTAGAAAAACCCCATGCCTCTTGAAAACCAGGTGTCAATGTGATTTGACACATCAGGCTGCCAAAGAGGAGAGAACCACTGGAGAGGCTGCTGCAGGATGCTTCTGTAGTACGGATAGGAGAGACGGACAGTCAGATGGCATCCTCAGGGAGACCTGATTTCCCAGATCTCCACGAGAGGACTGAGACAACATCCCGAGACACAGGGAGGCCTGGGCAGAACTGTCAACAGAGGGGCCCGCCAAGCTGCCTCGGGGCTCCAGAATGGCAGGAGGGAACCCCTAGATTTCTGGCAGATGGAGATTGAATAGAGATCTGGGCTCTCTAGCTTGGAAAACAGTTATTTTACCACATGGCTGAGCTGTAATTGTATTTAAGTAGTTTATAATAATTTGAAAATGGGTTAAAATATTTGAGATGGGTGGGTGGCCCCCAACGGGGGGCCGAGCCTATCTACTGGAGGTAGTCTCTACAGGTTCTCTCTCCCCTTTGTTGTGTATTTTCGGCTAATGCCATCCCTGTTGGGTTCTAGGAACTTCTCATTTCCCTGGTGCCTGGGACTTTCTAGTGGCTACCCCAGTTCCCCACTCCCAATTGCTACATATTTCTATTAATTTTCCTGACCCTCTGTATTTCTGTCTCTTCCCATATCTGATCCTGTCTCCAGTCCTTTTCCCCCTCTCCCTCCTTTCTCCCTCCCAGGTCCCTCCAGGACAAAAAATGGAACAAAGACTGAAGGAAAAGCCACCCAGAGACTACCCCACCTTGGGATCCATCCCATCGGCAGAACCAAACCCCCACACTACTGCTGATGCCAAGAAGCACTTGCTGACAGGAGCCTGATGTAGCTGTCCCCTGAGAGGCTCTGCCAGCCCCTGACTAATACAGATGCAGATGCTCACGGCCAACCATTGGACTGAGCCCTGGGGACCCCAATGGAAAAGTTAGGGGAAGGACTGAAGGAGCTGAAGGGGATTGCAACCCCATAGGAAGACCAACAATATCAATTAACTAGACCTCCCAGAGTTGCCAGGGACTAAGCCACCAATCAAAAAGTACATATGGAGGGACTCATGGCTCCAGCTGCATATGCAGCAGAGGATGGCCTTGTCAGACATCAGTGAGAGGAGAGGGCCTTGGTCCTGTGGAGACTCCATGTGTCAGTATAGGGAAATGCCAGGGCGGTGAGGTGGGAGCGGGTGGGTTGGTGGAGGAGCACCCTCGTAGAAGCAAAGGGGGGGATGCAATGGGGAGGTGCAGAGAGGAGATGGGGAAGGGGGACAGCATTTGAAATGTAAATAAGTAAAATAACCAGTACAAAATTTGAGAATGGAATATTAGTTCAACCGAAATGAAGAGTAGCTTGAGTGGAAGTCTCAGGGCAAGAAGGTAGCTTGCATGTGGTTGGTGGGGAAGTAGAAAACAGATCCTCCAACCCCATCTCTCACAGACAAAATCCAATACATTTTCACGTGTGTGTGTGTGTGTGTGTGTGTGTGTGTGTGTGTTGTAGAGGAAAGCTGACAAATAATTCTCCAAACTGAAAATGGTATAAATTGGTGATGCAGATGTTATTTAGAAGCATTTGGGGATAAGTCCCAAGCTAATGTGCTAACACACAGCAGAAGTAAATGGCAGGAGGCACAGCTGGGGAAAGCTGCTGCTTTACGTTAGGTTTTTAACCATATACCTTAGAGCAGTGGCTCTCACCCTTCCGGAGGCTGAGACCCTTTAATACAATTCCTCACGTTGTGGTGACTCCAACCATAAAATTATTTTGCTATCACTTCATAACTGTAATTTTGCTAGTGTTACGAATCATAATGTAAATATCTGGTATGCAGGGTATCTGATATATAATCCACCACCACCACCCCCCACCCCCCAGAGGGTTCTTGGACCACAGGTTGAGAAACACTGCCTTAGAGGATAACTGACATTTTCTGTTTGGGATATTGCATACATTGGATCGAAAATAAGCAAAATAGGTAAGAAAAGAACGAAAAGGAAATAAAACACAAGATGACCAAGACAGCAGCCTTGGACAGGGCAGTTGTAATAGGGAACACCACAGAGAGAAGTGTGCATACCTGTTAACACTTAAGAAAGTTCACCTGGTGGGCACTCCTGTGCCACAATAAAAGATAACGAGTCTGAGAGCAAATAAGAGAAAGGAGAGAGTCTTAAAGAGATGGTGTCGCTCTCTTCTTCCCCTCTCTTGCTCTCTTGTCTTACTCTCACCTCTCTGCCCCTCTTGGGCTCTCTCCCCTCCCCCCCCTCTCCACGTGGTCATGGCTGGCCTCCACTCCTCTCTTCTCTTCTCTTCTCTTCTCTTCTCTTCTCTTCTCTTCTCTTCTCTTCTCTTCTCTTCTCTTCTCTTCTCTTCTCTTGTCTTCTCTCCTCCTCCTCCTCCTCCTCCTCCTCCTCCTCCTCCTCTTCTTCTTCTCTCTCTCTCTCTCTCTCTCTCTCTCTCTCTCTCTCTCTCTCTCTCTCTGCCTCCACTATACCATTGACTCTCATCCTCTTCCCTAAATAAACTCTATTCTATACCAAAAAAAAAAAAAAACCAAAACAAAACAAAAAATCATAAAAAAAGAGATGGTGTCTTGAAAGAAATAAAGTTTGAGTTTAGATCCAAGTAAAGTTGTGGGAGGGGAAGAGTTAATAAAACTGCCAAATGCCCTGTGTTAGGTAAAGGCTCCTGGCTATTTGAATACCAGCCAGGAGGAGGCCAAGGTGCCTCCTTTACAATAAATACAGGGAGGGAAACTTAGAGGCTGAAACCAAGCCCTACCCTGTGTTTTATGAGGAATTAGACTTTAATTTAAATTTGATGGGAAGTCATTGACGGAGAGGCTTGTTTGTTTGTTGTGTATGTTTTAGGATAGGGTCAGCCTGAGCAGGCCACGTTGACACTGAATTGTGGTCCCTTGCCTCTGCCTCTCAGCTGTTGGAGTTATAGGTATGCACCTCCAGGCCCAGCTCAGCATAGTCGTTTTGAGATCGATTTAAAAAGAAAATGAGTTAAGTCGGTGAACCAACGCTGACCTCGGAAGACCTGCGTAGGAATAGAACAGAAAGTATAGTTTTAAAGACTTACCGAACTTTAGAGAGGGTGAGATGATTGGTCGGACAGATGGATGTAAGGATGGATCAAGGGATGGACTGACTGACTGATAGATGGATAGCCCCAGGGTGCAGATTTGGGCTGAGAATTCTTAATTTGGGTAAAGTTGCAATGCACAGCTAGGAGGCCAGTGGGGCAATTTCAGAGCAAGATTGGGGGGGAAGTGCAGAAATCCTTTCAGACTCGCTTTGACATATATGGACAGACACTCTGTCCATATATATATAGGGGAGGCTGAGGCACCAGCATGATTATGTAGGGAATAAAGACTTGCCAAATTGCTTTAAACTCAGCCCATCTCCATCCTGGCTTTCACCACACTTGACATGAACGTGCAACCGGGCTTGTAAATAACTGTGCTTGGAGGCCGAGCTGGGAATTACGCCCCTCCAGACAGCTATTCAGAGGCTGAGAGAATAGGGCCCACTTGCTGTAATGCTATGCATTAAAAAGCACTTAGGCCGCTAAAATCGGCATTAGAATTGCACATCAACATTGCTGTCATGCTCTCAATGGGACTCTGGAGTCCAAGTGGGACTCTCAGAGTTTGCAGAGGGGAGAAAAGCCATCTCAGGCAGTCTCTCTTCCTCAGCCCACCCAGCCACACCACCTCCCCTCCTGTGGAGAATCCCCTCCATAAATAGGAGGAAGAATGATCTTATCTTTAAGCCAAGATTAAACTGGGTCCATAGTGTGCAAGGATGATAGGCCTTCAAAAGAAGATAAATGAATCTAAGCCGTGACAGCACATCCATCCAAAGGTGGCAGGAAGGGGTGGTCCAGGTGCTCCTGGGAGTTAAGAGGAGCCCCAGGCATAGCGTGCCCCACACAGCAAGCTTTAAGTGAATGAATGAATTAATGAATGAGTGGGTGACTGAGCCATACATTTCCATCCAGGTCTAGTCCCAACGATTCTTTGTTCTTTCATTTCCGTTTAGGAATCAAATGCACTGCTGAGCTAGGTTTCCACATAGTACTTGGGGGGTTATGGAAGAGTGGCTGGCCCTTGCCCATGAATCTGTAACATGCAAGGCATCCATTCCTTCTTAGTAAGTCAGCTTAGTAACTCTTATTGGGACCCAAAGCCTGGAAAGATCCACGCCCCAGCGAAAGGAAGTGAATCAAGATTGAGTACCTGTCTGGAACAGCTCCACTGGATCCCAGTCCACAGTTGGGACGTAATTGCATCCAGCTGAGGAGCACGGAAGGAGTTCTGCCTTAGTGCGAGGCTGGCGCATCCGCACTGCCCTTCCGTTCTCATGCGTAAGAGGGAAGGGAATCTAATTACTGTCGGCGTCCCGAGGATGAGCAGGTCAATACTTGAGGATGGGGTGCTTCAGGTTCAACATATGCATAGTTTCTCATGGGAGAGACTGAACCAGCAACAAAACCCCTGAAAACAACACCCGGCATCCACCTCAATTTCTCCAGCAGTTGTCCTGGGCTCTTCCACTGAAAGGTGTGTTGCTGGGCTTTATTGAACTTTGACAATGCAATTGTTCTTTAGCAAGTAGTTTAATTTTTTTTAAAGATTTATTTATTTCATTTATGAGTATAAAGACTCATAAATGTCTTCAGATACACCAGAAGAAGGCATCAGATCCCATTACAGATGGTTGTGAGCCACCATGTGGTTGCTGGGATTTGAACTCAGGAACTCTGGAAGAGCAAGCAGCCAGTGCTTTTAACCACTGAGCCATCTCTCCAGCCCTTAACTTTTTTTTAAGCTAGCATCCATAGCCATGGCTCCATCATGTTGTTTACATTTTATTTCACCATTTTGTTTTTGCCCATGTCCATCCCCTCTCCCACTGCCTTCTCTCACCCTTCCTGGCTACTGCCTGCTTCGTCCCACACCGTCCCTGCTGTGCTTTCATTTCCTGTGTATTCCGTTACTTTCTTCTCCAGCTTCCTCCCTTAATGTTACTCCCCACTCCAACCTCTCACCCACAAGTCTAGACTCTAAGTCTAGAGTCTACATATGACACTCTTACTTCATTTAGCATAACGAGCTTCAGTTCAGCTGTCATCCCTGCAAATGCTAGAATTTCATTTTTCTTCATGACTGAATAAAACGCCAATCGTGCGCATGTGCCACATTTTCTTTATCTGTTCATCTGCCCACGGGCATGTAGGCTGGTTCTGTTTCTTAGTTATAGTGGGAAGTGGAGAGTTGGGCTGGAAATGGCAAAGCTGAGTCTCTCGATGTAGTTCTGACTTTCAAAGAGAGTGAACCAACTTATCTTCCCACCAGGCATGTATGAGGCTCCCTGCTGTCTCACATTGTCACCAACATTCATTAATATTTAATTCAATTTTAAAATTTTATGTGTATGGTTTTGTTTTTTTTTTTTGCCTGCATGTATCTCTGATACATATATGAACCTTGTGCCTGCAGAGGCCAGAAGAGGACATTGGATCCCCTGGAACTATAATGACAGATGGTTGTGAACTGCCATGTTGGTGCCGGGAGTTGAACCTGGGTCCCTCTGGAAGAGTGGCCAGTGCTCTTAACCACCGGGCCTATCATTTGATTTCTTGATGATAGATATTCTGACCATGATAAGCTGGAATTTAAAACCAGTTTTGCTTTTCGTTTCCCTGATAGCTAAGAATGTTGGATTCTCCCCCCCCCCATATGTTGCTATGTTGGAAGAGATTGGCCTACTTATTGGTTGTATAATTATTTTGGGGTATATTATGGTAATTAACTCCCTGTCTAATGTGTGCTTGGCAGTCTTTCCCCATTCTGACACCATCTTACTCTTTCTCCTGATGACTGCCTTTGCTTGCAGAAGCTGCAATTCCATGTAACTCTACCTATCAGTTCTTAAGATGGTTCCCTATACTCTTGGGTCCTCCCAACAGAAAGTCTTTGCCTACTTCTATATCTTGAAGTATTTTATCTGGTTTTCTATGTGAGATTCAAAGTTTCAGGTTACTTTTAGGCCTTTGATCCATTGTGAATTGATTTTTGTGACGAGAGAATGAATTTTATTCTTCTACAGGTAGCCATCCAGTTTCTCCAGAAGCATCTGATGAAGGGAGATTTCCTTCCCAATATGTGTTTCTGTCAACTTGGTTGAAAATAAGTGAGGCTATAGCTGTGTGAGTCTGTTTCTGGGTCCTCTGTTACAGTTTACATGTTTGTTTTTCAAACAGGTACTTATCTACAACAAGTTAAAAACACAAAGATTAAAAAAATAGACCTTAGAGGAAAAGTGTGGTGGAAACTGGAAAAATAATGGTAATCTCAACCAAAAATGGGCTGGTGAGATGCCCCAGTGGGTAGAGATGCTTGCCCCACAAGCCTGGTGACCTGAGTTTGATCCCTGGAACTTATGATTAGGTGGAAGGAGAAAACAGACTTAACAAAGTTTTCCTCTACACTCAGCATGCATGCTGTGGTACACGCTTCCATACACATATTTCATGCATACACAATAATAATAGATGCAATTGTTTATGAGTGGCTCATGTTCCATTTGTGTATCTAATAAAGAGGGAGGAGGAAAAATGAGAAGAGAGGTTATGGAAAGCGATACCACCTGTTGGCAAGATCCATCAAGACAAAACAGCATGTCAAACTTCCCAGAAATCTGGCAATAAAATTGTCTAAAGCCAAAATGTTCTAGGTGTTTCTGTGGGGTCTTAAAATGGTCTATTTCTTGATTTGGGTGCTGGGGACATAAATATATATTTACATAATTATTAGCCTATTTATGTAAGATTTACATACTTAATAACTATCTGTACATTAAATCACAGTTTTTAAAAACCCTAGACAATTAGTAATTTGATTCTCGAAAAATTCAATTACATGGAACATCTCATTTCCCAGGTTGCCACGTAAGGAAGAATCATCTTGTTTCTCATACATGTTAATTATAAAGTAGCTGCCATTGACAGAACATTTACCAAGCCCCAAACCCTGTGCTAATTGCTACATAATTAACTCATTTAATCTTCACAAATGTCACGTTCTTAGTAAAACTGGGGTTCGTAGAAGCCAAACCGTTAGCTCCATACAACGGCAAGTCAGACCTGTGGGTGTGTCCTGCTTGTCTCCTACGTCACTGCGTTCCCAGTGCGTAAGCCAGCATGTGCAATATGACAAGGGTTCAACAAACATCAGCAAACCCATAGCTGATCTGTCTCATCCAACATCACATAATATTCAGGTCTGGGCCTTCATTCCCACTCTGAAGCCAAAACTTAACCATTTCATGTAATTCATCCACAGAAAACATTGGAGCCTGCATGTCAGCTTAGAGTCCTTGAAAGCCAACGGGGACACACAAGACTTTAAGGCCAATCTGCTATTTAAAGGATTGAAATAAACACCCACAAGCCTATCACAGCTAAGAAATACCACCATCAGTTTCTCAGGAACCCCATGTTCCCCTCCACAGATCTCTAGATGTAACCATACCTAAATTCTGTTGGTCTTTTGCCTTTCTGAATTGCTTTAAGACCGATCTGAGTTTTTTAACCATGTGATGGTTTCTTTCCCCCTGTCTTTGAGTGTATGTAGCAGGTGGCTTTTTCTCCAATCTCACGACTCTGGCTTAAACCTTGTGTCATCCAGTCCCACTGTCTTCCTCATTGTTGCGCTTTACCAGCACAATTGAGTGTTACGATGTAAGATTTTTAATAATTGCTCTTCAAAGTGTCATCACCCTCTTTCTGAACCCACTGGGTTCACTCAGTGGGATGTTTGTAAATATTTAATGAGTCACTGCGCATTGGCAGGGGAGGGGTGGTTTGGAAGTTTGATGACTTTGTTGATGTAATGTCCTACTGTGGACAATTTAAAGGTACCACCAAGGATGCCACCAGCTAGTTCAAGTTGATGCAAACTAGCTCCAGTAAAGTACAGAAGTACACAAATCCAGTCCTGGAGAAGCTCCCTGGTCTGTGCATGCTGTATCAGAGCACGAACTAGAAAGCAGAACGCAGAAGAGAACAGAAGGTGAAGTGGAAATGTCTGGTTTCTTTGGAGACTCAGTTGTGTCATGTGATGTTCTTTCTGGAAGCCATCTTATGAGTGGGAAGATGTTTTGCTGAGAACAGACACATGGTGTTTTTCTGGAAGCTGCCTGGAAAAGGGGCATGTGATGCTTTGCCAGAGTAGAAACTTAAAAGGACATAGGATGTTTGGAAATATAGCCCAACAGACAGTGCCATGTGGCATTGGTTCACCTTGCTTTCTTTGCTGATTGTTATTTGTCATGACTTTGTAGAGAGAAACACACCAAAGAACTTCTAAGATATTCCAGAAGCGGCTTCTGCAGACTCAGGCAGGTTGGCAGAGCCTTCAGGTTTCCTCTGGGTCAACCAGCCATTGCTGATTCATTAATAGTGTTTGTGAATGGACTGAGCTACTCTTGCTGACTCATGAAAACTGAACTGCTGATATCCTGACAACAAAGACTGGAATCATCCAAAAGACCCATTTTTAAACAGGCCCACACTCCCCTTTGCCCTATTAACCTTTCCTTTACCCTACATCTGATGGGTGATGGGCTAGAAGGAGGTTAAACATGGAGCAACCCATGACGCTGGCCACATATGTGGCAGAGGTTGGCCTTGTTGGACATCAGTGGGAGGAGAGGCCCTTGGGCCTGAGGGTGTAGGGGATGCCCCAGTGTAGGGGAATACCAGGAAGGGAAGGCAGGAGTGGGTGGGTGGATGGGGGAGCACCTTCAGAGGCAGGGGGAGGGGGGATGGGATGGGGGCTTCCAAAGCGGAAACCTGGAAAGGGGAAAATATTTGAAGTGTAAATAAAGAAAATATCCAATCAAAAACATCCTTATTAAAATAGGGTTTTTGTTTTTGTTTTTTTTTTAAATCTAAGCCTATAAGAAGAACCTACTAAGGTTAGCATCTCCATGTGAAGGATGTACTTGGATTGACTTCCTGTTCAAATTGCAACAGTTACCATTTCCCACAATGGGTTAAGCAACAGAAATGTATTCTCTTCCTATTTTGGAGGCCAAAAATTTGAAATGCATCTTACACAACTAAAATCTAGGAGTCCGGAAAACCAGGCTCCCTTAGAGACTTTAAAAACAAGCAGTTTCCTAGCCGTTGCAGGCATCTGAAGCTATGTTATTTTCCTTTCTCGCCTCATAGCCCTCCCTGTATCTTCAAAACCAGGGCTGTATATCTTCTTTTACCCCTGTTCCTTTCCCATTGCTACCAACTCTTCTTGATCAAGTCCCATGGTATAACCCAGGATAAATGCCCCATCTCAAAAATCCTGACTTTAACCACATCTTCAAGGTCCCTTTGCCATAGGTTTCAGAGTTTGAACTGGGCATCCCTGGAGGCATTATTTAGGTTCCCATAAGGATGAAGAAGACAGAGTGGATTAGGGAGATCAACAGAATGCATTGGGCAGAATCCTTCCCCCTGTCTGAAAGCATCTGTTCTTACCCTCCTTTCAGACCGAAAAGTTCATATCTGCCAGACCTGGGAACTATTTAAAGTTCCATACGGTGCTGTTGCCTACAGGAATGATACCAATGTGTTATCCTCTAGCAAGCCCTCCATACTGCCTAGTGTTGATGGAAGAGAGGATGAAGAGGTAACCAATGTGGAACACCACCTATGTAAGTCCTGTGTCTGCAGCTAATCCTGAGGTCCATGTTCAAGACTCTAGATCTAAAAGACTCAGCGTTCTTGCTGTTTTTGAGGCACACGCGGCTAACACATAACTTGGTGTCATTGATATGGTGAGGCAGGGAGATGCTTCCTGACCTGTCTATAGCTGAAGTGTAACTGGACCTCTACCTGTGTCCTTTGAGGTTTTCACTGATTTGGGTCCCACCAGAGCACGAAGCATGAGTCCTGTCAATCATATGCCCCGTAACTAAAGGGGGGTGGTTATGAAAACCAATCTAAGGTGCTAGGCGTGAGGGTGAGAAGTTCTGCCCAGAGGGACTTTTATCTCTGAACAATGAATTGGCTCCCCAAGTAGGTGTCTATCTATTTTATACCCAGACAAATAGATTTTTAATCTAAGAGCCATAATTTGTTGCTGTGGTTTATCTTGTCCCATAGTGAACGCTTGTCCCAGACAACTTCCGATTCAAGCCTAGCAAGGTTGGCTGGGGTGTGTGTGGGGAGGTATGGGGTGGGGTAACAACATCCTCTGGGGGCAGGAGGAACACTGGATAGTTTCCTTCTTTTCCCTTCCTTACCATTTACATTTTCTAGCTACCTAGAGGCCAGTGACTCACTGTCTGGTAGCTCCAGCCATGCGTGTGTCTGACCTTTTACTGCTTCTATCAGTGGATATTTCTGACAGCCTCTTGTGTTCCGGTGTCTTTTCTGGATGTCTTTGGTAGGATTTAAGTGGGCTTTAATGGCCACATGTAGAAACTGAACCCGGAATTTCTTTTTCCTTTTTTTTTTTCTTTTCTTTTTTACCTCTTTGAGCCCAGCTCTCTTCCTCGTCACCGCTTCCTCTTCAGTAAGTGCTGTCATCATCCATTAGACACAGTCAGGACCAATGAGACGCCTCTGGTCCCCCCTTCCTTGTCATCACCAAGGGCTACCGCATCTTCTCCTAAACACCCCTCGGCTCTAAACCACTTCGCCCCATTTATTTTCTTTTACTTAATTCTTTTCATACTGCTTAATTTAACTTGTATATAAACAAACATAAGCAGACTTAATCTTTTTAAACTCGCTGTAGCCTGATTTTTTATAGCCTGACTAGGTTTTTGAATTTTTAAACTTTATTTTTGAGATTATAATATAATCACAAGTTTTCTTCTCTTCCCTCCTTCCAAATCCTTCCACTTACCCTTACCTGCTTTTCTTCAAAATCATGGCCTCTTTTTTCACTAATTGTATTACATGCATATGTGTTTTATGTATACACATACATAGTCCCAAGAATATCTAAGAATATCATTTATATGTATCATATTTACATACCCCCCATTCTCTCCATTTCTGTAACCACCCACTTCAACACTCAGTCTTCACACCCGCCTCTTTAATGACGTTAACTGTAGTGCTCTCTCCCAAACTTACTGAGGCACAAAGCGAGTCATGACTTCTGTTGCCCTGACTTTAAAATCTTCCAATGTGTTCTGCTTGTCTTATCAAGGCCACCGGGGGCCTGTTTCCTGCCCGCCTCTCTAGCTTCTTTTCAAACCACGTCCTTTACAGAATCATCTTCTCCAGCCCTCCCTGTCTCCCTCCATCCCCTAGAACTGAGCTGTTTTCCTCCCGGCACTGGAGAATTGGTTGCAGTAGTTTTGGAAAAGCTATCACATCTGCTCCAGAGTGGGGAGGTCCGTTCCTCTGAGTTATTTTTCTTGCCTTCCCTGACTGGCAAAGTTCCAAGCACTTTTTTTTTTTGCTGTGTTTAATTTCAAGCTTGTTTGCACGCGCTATTCTCAACAATAAACTATGAGTAAACGTGAGCTCAGGAACACGTGTCCAACTCAGTCCCTTGTTCTGCATGAACAGGCATGCAGTAGGTGCTCAGGAAACAGCTGGGATGTGAAAGTAGCGGGGAAGGAGATTCAGCTTACGCCAGGCTTACGTCAATGTCGTTCCCTCCTCCTCTGTGGTTTCTCCAAGGCTTTGGGGCAAATCTGTTGACCAGATAAGCGTTGCTACCACAAGGCAACAGCCTTGGCTTTCCCATGGGCTGAGGGGAGGATACATCACTAACACAATAACCAACCAAAGCTTCCAAAGGAAAATACTTGACCCATCATTTAACTTCCCAAAGGTAATCTACACTGTCAAGAAGTGTAAACTGTTTCAAAACCTTCCTTAATTTTATTTTATGGGCACAGAAATACATGATTTTTCTTTCTTTTTTTTTTTTAAATAATAACATTAGGGATTTACTTATTATTTTATATAAGTACACTGTAGCTGTCTTTAGACACACCTGAAGAGGGCGTTAGATCTCATTACAGATGGTTGTGAGCCACGATGTGGTTGCTGGGATCTGAACTCAGAGGACCTTCAGAAGAGCAGTCAGTGCTCTTACCCACGGAGCCATCTCACCAGCCCCCACGAGTTTTCTTTTGTCACTAACATTTAATTTAAAATCCAATAGGCACATGATCCAAAGAAACACACACACACACACACACACACACACACACCAACTGTATCAGGTAATATTTTTATTAATCTGTGACTGCTTAGTATCAGTCACAATTTGTCCTAAATTAATTTTCAAGGGGGACTTTAAAAATAAATCTCCTAGACGCTTTAATTTCATACAGGTGTTAGCCCACGGTACTTTGAGAATTACAGGACTCTGGCTGTGATGGTTTGTATATGCTTGGCTCAGGGAGTGGCACTGTTTGGAGGTGTGGCCTTGTTGGAGTAGGTGTGTCACCGTGGGTGTGGGCTTTAATACCCTTGTCCTAGATGCCTGGAAGCCAGTATTCTGCTAACAGCCTTCAGATGAAGATGTAGGACTCTCAGCTCCTCCTGCACCATGTCAGCCTGGATGCTGCCATGCTCCTGCCTTAATGACAGTGGACTAAACCTCTGAACCTGTGAGCCAGCCCCAATTAAATGTTGTCCTTATTAGAGTTGCTTTGGTCCTGGTGTCTGTTCACAGCAGTAAAACTCCCGACTAAGACACTAGCTAACCCTGCCTCTGAGAACTTGGAGGGCAACTCCTAGCAATCTCTCACCTCTTCAACGGACTGCTTTGTGATGGAAACAGGAGAGATCAAGGTTTTCCTCCTGGGAATTCTACTTAGTGGTAGCATTTATTGAGCAGTTACTATATGCTAGGCGTGATTTAGGTAGAAGATAAGAGAAACGAGAGGGAAAGAAGAGAGGGACAAGAAGACGAGGGAAGAAAAACCATGGAATAAGGAATACGCTTACCTGACAAATTTAGGTGAGAATACGGAGAAATCCGAGCTGTCCGGTGCCACTATTTTAAATGCAGGATTGACCTTTGCGGATATCGGTGTAGCGCTCGGTGGTATGCGCCGGTTCCGGTCTGCCTTTCTGCTCTCATAGCTCCAGAGTGAGAAGAGGCTCCTATGCATATACCCACACCGTTCCTTACCCATCGTGCCTAGAGGCACTCCTTGGCCACATGACCTCATTTTGGTCACTTAGCCGCTGTGAACTGGCCACCTGGCCTGTACAGTGAGGAATGATAACCTTGCAGGGGTGCCCTAAAACTAGAGGTGTACGCAGACCCACAAAGGCCGGTTGGCGAGCGGCGAGGGCTGGTTCCTGTGCTATTAGATCGGAGTCACGTCAGACCTCCATTTGATAAGCAACGTTCTTGAAATGAACCCGCTCACCACTGAACGTATCGCTGAAAATGCTGATTTTTTTTTGTTTGTTTGTTTGAGGGTGCAGTTTTTGTGTAAATATAATGCAGTCCGCGATGAAAAAAAAATCGGAAGAATGTACCAGTGTCGAGGAGCAGCTCCGGGCTTAGCCGGCCTGGTGAGTATCGACAACTTTGAATCTAGGTGATTCCCCATAAATACTTGGGGTGGGGGAAGGGGCCAAGTGTTCTTGGTATTAATAATGATAATTGCTTATTATTAGAAAAAAAAGTTGTGTCCAGCTGAGGGTTCTGGGTGGATCAGGTTGCCCTGGTCATTTCCACATTTGTCAAGTATTACTCTGGAAGGGGAAAACACACTGTAGTATCCATAAAATGTCATCAAGTGGAGCATGATGTGATTTTTTTTTTTTGATGATGGATGACGTGTTGAACAGTGTCACAGGGTGGTAATCACATCTATTAACTAGAAATTTAGTTCTATCGCAGAAAGCTAAATACTTAATATTCCCCAGGATATACTTTATAAAGACTCATCTTTGCTAGGTGGTGATGGCACTTGCCTTTAATCTCAGTACTCAGGAGGCAGAGGCAGGTGGATCTCTGTGAGTTCAAGGCCAACCTGGACTGAAAAACTGAGTCCCGGGACAGACAGGGCTACACAAAGAAACCCTGTCTCAAACAGAACAAAACAGAACAACAAAAAGATATTTTTAGGTCAATTCTGGCTTGCAAATGCAATGTTTGGTTTTGATAAATACAGTTTTTCAAGGGGATTGAGGAAGATCCTGTGAAGTCCCTCTTTCTCTTAAGCCCTGTTATGTTTTTCTGGTGGTCTATGTCTTCCACACGGAGCCAGTAGCTGCTTCTCTCCCTCTGAGATGCCACCACGCCCTTACTTGCCTTGTTGAAGGTGCATCTCTGCAGTGGAGCAGGACTGAAATACCATTACAGAACTAATGTCTGATACCTAGTTACACAGAAATGATTATATGGATTTTTGGTGTGGACTGTCTGGAGTTTTTCCAAGGTTTACTAAAAAAAATTTTTTTTTGTTTAAATTTCAAATTTTTACTAGAGGAGAATTTGCACCCAGAACACAACATCTGAGGTTGTTTTATACCAATGACATCCTGGCCAGGGCAATGTGTCTCAGCTGACCACATGGCTTTCTTAGGGACGGACGACCTTCAGACACGCCTACTTCCTTTTCCCAAGCGACAGGGACAGACTTCTAGTCCTTACAAAAAGGATCATCAAAGAGAACGTTCGCAAGCTGTTTGTAAAAGATAATTTTATCATAAGAAAAGCAATTTTACTCCCTCCAGAATCTGTGTGTCAATTCAAACATTTCGCTCCAAATACATTTGAATTTTCTTACATTGCTAAATCATGCATCCTCTGTCACCAACTCGAAATCCAGCTTTCAATGGGAGACATCTATTTCCATAATATTCAAAAAGGATGTTGGTTTTCATAGTAAAAACTGATAGTATTACTATGTTAAGGGGCAGACTACAGGGCCACAAAGTTATGTCTGGTGCTCACCTTTCCCGTGAGCCATTTTTACCAAGGTATATCAAGTCATAAAGACACCATTTCTCATACCATATGTTACTGCAACATTTCTGTTCTATTGGTCACTTTACTTAGTCCATTGTATTAATCTTATTAAGTCAAATTTCCAACTCTCAGTAAGTCTTGGTTTAAGAGCTCAGAGATGTGATCAGTAGGAGCTATAAATTGTTTACTTCAGGTCTTCTTGACATATTCAGGATCTTGGGAACCCTATCCACTGAGAATTTAAAGAACAGAAGACACAAAATCTCTTTGTGCCTGGAGTTGGGAAAACGCAACGTCATTTGCTGATGAATGAACAGCATTTAATATGACCGCTAGGTGGCAGTGTTTCCCCGGGATGCTAATGGCGCCCTGCTCTTCATGGGCAGCTCAGGCAGAGTCTGAGCTTAGGGAGCATTTTAAATACTGATAAAACCCAAAGGCCGCCAAGTCCCAGTATGAGGAAGGCTGCTAAAGAAACTCAGAACCTTGGGAAGTAGAAATCTAGTTCTGATCTCAAGAATTGGGTTTGCAGAGACATTGAAACGAGATACATTTATGGGCTGGTCACATCTAAAGAAGGGAACTTTTTGAGCCCTTTTGATTTTTAATGAAGGATTATTTTTTAATGGCTTGTCTTATCATTTACTACGAAATAATGCTGAGATCAAAAATTTGTTTTATAAAAAGAAAGTTTCAGAACTAACTCATGTATACCCAGGGCATGCTGTCTGAGTTAAAAGGCTTAATGATTAGAAGATAATAATAATAATAATAATAATAATAATAAAACACACACGTACACACCTGAACAGATCTCTCTCACTTCCTTAAATCAATAAGTTTTTGTGTGATGTTAGATGTTAGGATCACTTATAGCAACACTGGATATTTTCTTTGCTTGTTCTCTCTCTCTCTCTCTCTCTCTCTCCATTGTTTTAGAACTTGATAGTCCTTGGTTCTATTGAATCTCCCTAGTCTCCCAGTGTTCCTACACATGGTATGTTCAGGTAATTTCCAGCAGTTCCAAATACAACAAACCACATTGGTTGTATTTCCCACAGTATGAGTCCTGATTTTTCTCTTAGGATCCTAATCCCTTTGATTAAGAATGGTGAGTTACCAGGGAAAACCAGAAACATCTTATCATGCTTTGACAGGGCTGCTTAGCTAGGTGACATGACAGTGCACATCTTTAAGTCCAGAGCTGAAATCAGAAAGCCAAAAGGAAACACCAAAGAAGTTCCTTAAAAATATATGTAAATTAGACTAAACAAATGAAAGATAACAGCATTTATTTTTAACATCACCAATTAGAATACTCCCCCTCCCCCTTTAAAAAAAAAAACAGAAAACAAAACATAAAGGGCTCTAAAATAGACCCAGGCTTTGGGTTACTGAGAATATCAATGACTGATGTGGAGAAACATTGCACAAGGAGAAGCCATGCAGGAAGCATCCACTAAAGACTTCACTCTTGGAACTTCCTTAAAAAAAAAAAAAAAAAAAAAAGCATGCACAATAGCCTTGCAGTGTTACCTATAATTCTGAAGAGATAGAAAAGAAGTCAAACGCTTTAGCCATTATTAATTAAAAGTGTATCTAGCTGCTGGGGGAAACTTCAAACAGCATCAAAATAAGCACCATGGAATAGCACTGACAGCTTCTCACTCTGTGGCTTGATGAAAACGGGGTTTGTAGGGGGAAAGCCAGTCTCTGTGCTGCTGGGCCAGGGCTACTCCAGTCTTGGCTGTAGAGCCTCTCTCAAACTGAGCTCAATGCCCAGTGTGTGCAGCGCCAGCAGCAAGATTTGGTGCAGTTGTCTCTGAGGCGAGTCCTGCGCCCAGCCTCTGTCCCGCCCCTGGAAGCTCGCTTTTGCATCCCTGCAGAAGTGATTCTCCACGTTGGGTCTCCATGACTGCGCACAAGACGTCGGAGTGTTGGGCCACTTGGTGGGCCACGTCTCTGTGTCCTTGACTGCAATCTGAAAGATTGGAACGAAGAGCCCGGGCTGCACCTTCTGGTCTCCTCCTCTTGCCTGCTACTGATCTGAATTAGCCCACTAAAGGATGCCGCGCATGCCAAAAGGAACACCAAGTCCTCCCGTTCGAGAGTCAACAGCACGGATTATATAGGATAAACTTCGATTTCCCCATGACTGGCCCTTCCTCTCCCTGCCACTAACCATCTCCTTATCTCTTCCCTCTGCAACACACTGCTGTGAGTTTTTCTGTCAGTGCAAATTATGCACAATTAGGGAGGCAATTTGATTGAAATGTAAACTACACCGTATATTCCAGTGATGAATATTAATGACTTATGAAGAGGAGTTTAAGTTTCTTTTGAGTTTTTTTGGGGTGGGGTGGGGTGGGGTGGGGGTAGGTTGGGGTGGGGGGCTTCGGGGAGAGGTCAGGTCTTCTCGCTGATAGTTAATTGCATATTGATTTCGGTGCAGATACAGTTTAATGTAAGCCGATAAAGTCCCGGATTCTTAACCACATATCACCAGAGTCGAATGAGAGCGTGTGGGAAGGGGAGGGAGGTGGGAGAGGTGGCCCTGACTCAGCAAACACCCCCCACCCCCCAGCCCCGACTTTATCCTTGAGACACAGCTTCACTTCCGAGGAGAGCTGGCATGCCTGGGGCCATGTATTTCTTTTAAGCGAAGAAAGGTTCTAACCAACTGTGGTTGCCAACCAACACCATCCAAAGAAGAATTTTGGGTATATTTTCTTCTACAAGTCAGAATAAATATCATACATTACCCGGAGAAGATTAGTTCTATCTTTGTAACCAGTTTGGATGAAAAGGGTCTTGCTGGAGAGTCATTAGGATAATGCTTAAATGCCACCCAGCTTCTATTTAGAGCCCTCTCTCCTTCCCCGTCTAATGTCGGAGAGACTTACATTCTGAATGGTGCTTTTGATGCTGATCATGTTTGATACTTGCGAGCTCTGAGGTTGAGTAGAAAAGTGACGGAGGAGAGGCTGCGGATGCAGAGTCATTTCAATTAAAAGCCATCAAGTTCCCTGGCACTTACCTGTGCATGCTTTGCTCAAAAGAGAGGGCAGGAAGGAGGGTAATAGATGGGGGCAGAAGACAGGTGGGTAGTAGGCGGAGCCTGAGAAGGTCACCTTCCATGTCATCCCGAGAGAGCCAGGCCTCACATATCAGCCAGAATCCCAGGGTTGGAGCCAGCATCTAGAAAGGAAGAGAATTAAAAACAAAACTCAACACCGGCTTTGCTTTCCTGGATTCACTCCCGTTCCTTCTTGGCCATTGGTTTTATACATGAATGGGCTACGTCCTGCCTCGGCAGCCAAAATAATTTCCATCTTATATTGTGTTCAGGGTCAATGAACTGGAACCCACGCCTTGTGAGTTTAAAGAGCTAAGGCAGCTGTGGGAGAGGCAGGACTGAGGGGCTCTGTGGATCAGTAATTCACCACTGTGTTTCTGAGCATTCCAAAGCCAAGAATGTAACCATCCTTTCGAAAGGTCCTGGAAGATTACAAAAGACTGATTTCTCATTAGCAAACTCGGGACACAAAGTCATGAGCATAAAAAAAATAAATAAATAAAAATAAATAAAAAGGAAGTTAGCGGAAAAGAGTTAAAAAAAAACCCCACAAAATACTACATTGGAAATCAGATTCAGAATGTGTTTTTCTGTGCCAACCAGATAATTAGCAAATGGTTTGCGCATGACCTCCATTCATGAGCACTGCTGGGACAGGCTCCTCCCCCTTCCCCCTGCCATCCACTCCCATTCACAAATAGGAAGAACGAGTTTCTGGACCTGGCTCAGAGACACCCGTGGGAGGGAGGACTCCAGGCTGCAGTCCCATCAATTAACTCTTTATGTCCTAGAACTTATGTCCAGAATGGATGGAGGGATGCCCTACGTTATCTAAAGTAGGAGGATTTTTAAAACATATTACAACTTAGAAAGAATACTGAGGGCTGGAGAGATGGCTCAGAGGTTAAGAGCAGTGACTGCTCTTCCGAAGGTCCTGAGTTCAAATCCCAGCAACCACATGGTGGCTCACAACCATCTATAATGGGATCAGATGCCCTCTTCTGTAGTGTCTGAAGCCAACTACAGTGTACTTACTTACATATAATAAATAAATAAATCTTTAAAAAAAAAAGAAAGAATACTGAAAGAGCAGACAAACCTGAATGTTTATCACTAAACATTTTATGTAAGTTAATATTTTTGTCAGTTAAAAATTATATTCATTCATTCATTCATTCTATGGGGATTCAAGTGCCACAATGTAATCCAGGGATTTGAACTCGGGTCCTCAGGCTGGGTGGCAAGTGCCTTTTCCCACTGAGCCATTTTTGCTGGCCCATATTGTCAAAATTTTAAGGCATAAAAATGTTTTACATTAATTTAAAATACACAACATTTCTCTTTCTCTTGCCCTAGTTACATCAAGGTTGATGTAACTAGGTTGATATGTACTGGTTAGTGTGTGTGTGTGTGTGTGTGTGTGTAATTTGGGGGGAGTTAGTACAGAATTAGGCAGGTGTCCTAATACCTCAGAGCAAGTTCTCTTGCTTGAGTTGCTTCCCAATGTCCTTTTTGACCTCTGTTCAGAGACATTACTAACTTTTTTCTTCTATTTGATACTGCTGTGCAAACACAGTATTTCTGTCACAGTCCCTCCATACCCCCACGTCTGGATATTGTATTATCTATTTTTTTTAACAGTGGTATTCGCACAATCATTCTTGCCCGTGTATCCATATGCCACACAGGGTCAGTGAAGGGATTCTCGGGCCTGGTAGAAAATGAATCTTTGTGGGCACCATTTCGATGCAAACTGAGGAAAGGTGCCATCGAAGGCCTTTACGGTCTTCCTTCCATGACTTGCCACAGTATTTTATATTTCCTAATGTTATCTTAAGGAAACATCAACAGTGAACTCATTGGGACTTTCCTCTCTCACCTTCAACACCGTGTAGTGTCTGTTTTAAATACAAACGGAAGCATTTTAAAACTCCTACGCAGAATCCCGCGAGACCAGCTGCCTTGCCCCTCATAGCTCGCCTGAAAGGGGGCTACCGAGTGGATGGCAGAACCTCTTGATTCACGGGCAGCCTGCCTCTGCCTACAGCTCCCCAGGAGAACAAGAACTGATCGATCAAGGCTTGTCTAGGTTCCATTTCCTTCTCAGCCGCCATTTATCCATTAGCCGATGACTGAGGGCATGTAGCCTAAACAGAAAGCCTGTGGGCGGTGTTTGCGATGTTTCCTGCCGCTCTCTTTCCTCTGGACTCAACACAAGTTCTATTTCAAGTGGATAGTGTGGCTTCTCAGTGGGGCCGACTCCCCAGCTACTCATGGGAGGACTGGACGTGCTTTACCTGTATTTCCATGGGAATTTTCCCAGGCTGTTCCGAGCGCTGACTGAGGCCAGGACAGCAAGCAGCAGTGGCTGTGCTCAAATGCTCTCCGGGACTTAACCGCTTTTCAGTTTGTTTATTCTGGGGCAGTGGGATTCTTTCCTGTTCTCTAACCTTGCCCCTTTGTCTAGGGGGCTTTCTCTCTTTGGGCATTGGTTTGTAGGAGCTTAGTGGTTCGTTTCTTAACATTTTCAATCCTAATCATATGTACTTTATATCTCCTCAGTGTCTTCTCTCTGACGATTGGCTTTTAACCTTGTAAGTTCAGGTTTCTGTCCTGCAAAAGAAAAGAGTTAAATTTAGCGGCCGCCAAGTTACTCATCTTTCCCTGAGTTTGTATGTTTGTCCTTTCTGCTCGAAGATAACAGATACACACATGTTGCGTTTTAAGTACATTAACTATACTCTCATTTTCTTTTAAGCTTTAGATCCTTATGCCATCTGGTGTTTCTTTCTCTGTTTGGGGTCAAGTAGCAATTTAGCTTTTCGTTAATTTGCTATGGAAAAACATTTATTAGACGGGCCCTCCCAGCTCTGTTGATGGGCTCAGATCCTGGGACTAGTTCAGTAATCTAATTATACGTCTTCCTTATTTAGCAATGCTTTTAAAGACTCACCTTTCCCATTCATTGCAAATTCCAGAAACAAGAATATGAAAACAAACATGGTTTCTTTCTCTCGGGGATGCATTAGAGAATTCTTCAACCTACATGGCACAAAAACATAATGGCTTTGAAATCATTCTCGAGTTCTTATCCCAGGCTCGTCGTTTTCTGGCTGTTTGAACTTGTTCCGTGTTTCTTAACCTCTGAGGGTAGATTCTCTAATCTGTAAAATGGGGATAATAAGATCTACGACCTAAAGCTACTGAGAGGATTAAGAGAGTTAAATACCCGGCACTACCTAAACACTCAGGAAATCTGACTTTTCTCTCTTCTCCCTGGCCTTGGAAGGATCCTTGTTGGCTCTCAGTTATTCTGTTCACTGGCAAACTCCATAAAGGCCAACCGGAGCTTGCTTAAAGTCCAGACAAAATGGATGTCCAGACGACCATCCAGTTCACTCATTTTTTTCCCAAACCCAAATCACTGCTGAGGGCTTTGGGCAAAGCAGATGCTGGGAGGACGTCTTCAGGAGGCTCAGCAACCAGGCACAGCTTTCCTTATTAATTAAATGGCACAAAAGAGGTCATAATAACCCCCAAGCCAATCAGCTCTCCCCACCCTGCAAATTACAGAACCTCAAGGCTCCTGACAAGCGCTAAAGGGATCAAAAGGGCCGAGAATCAATAGGATTAAGAGTTTGAAATTCTAACGTCTTACCTGTAGCGAGGCTGGGGCCTCTCACTCCCTGGCACTGCTCAGCCCAATACCATTTCCTCGGACAGTGAGAATTCTTTAAACTAATACACCTTGAAACCTCGGACCGAGGCGAGAGCATGCTTGGAATTTCATCACGTCCAGGTAGGAACCTAAATTGAAGTGGCTGTTCTGGAAGATCAAAGGGGGGAAATGCGCACCAGGCATAAGTACACGGCTAATCTGGCTGCAGACACAAAGGAGGCTAAGTGGATCTAATGACGCGGTAGGCGAAGGGCTTCTCCGGAAGTGTCCGCCATCGGGGGCTCAATGGAGAAGACGCGTAATGTATAGATACGCAGCCGGAGCAGCTCCAGTGCCGACTGTGTTCTGGGGCCTCATCTGGTGGAACGGAGAGGCCCAAGAGGGAACGTGGTGAGGTCGATGCTGAGAAGAAAGGATGCACTGTTACTGCTGTGGACCTCAGTGGGGTGACGTGTGTCTCCCAGCTTCCACTGTGCCTGAGTATCTCTGCTAAGAATGAACATCAACAAAGAGACGTGGTACTAGGACCAGAGAGGGTTGGGGAGCAGACCTGTGTTTAAATGCTGACCTCAGTCTCACCTCCCCACACCCCCACCCCTGCCCCCACCCCAGGACAGGGTTTCTCTGTGTAGCTCTGGCTGTCCTAGAACTCACTCTGTAGACCAGGCTGGCCTCGAACTAAGAGATCATCCTGCCTCTGCCTCTGCTTCCCAAGTGCTGGGATTAAAGGCGTGAGCCACCACCGCTCGGCCCTTTGGTCTTGATAGTACCATGCATACGAGCTAGTCAGCATTCAAGTTTGGCTTTGTTCTTTGGCTTTTGAGTCTTTATCTGTTTGTTTGCTTGTTTAATCTGTCTCTCCAGGGAAAGGATAAGTTCAACCTTAAATTTTATTTTAATTTAGTGTAAACGAAACGACGCAGTCCCTAGAGGTCTCAATGCAAAAGGGACCCAATAAAGGTGTTTAGTACATGGAGATGCTGTTTGTCCTCAGATGCTGTAGAAAGGAGAGGGGAGGTCTGATGCCTCCCATAGATGCTCCAAGCTTTCTGTTTTCTGGATCTTCGTTCCTACTGTGAGGTGGCCACTTACCCCACAGGGCCTCCTCTCTTCTGCGCCCCAGGCAACCTCTCCTTCCCCTCATTCCATCTCTGCTACCACGGCATGTCTGGACCACCGTGTGTCCCAGATGCAGTAGCCTCAGACTGACAGCGTCTCCCCAAAGTTAGGCAACGAAATGTGTGTGACTGAACACACACATTCTAAAGTAATGTCTCCTTTGGAAAATCTAATTCATAGGCTGAGGAGAGAGCTGGGAATCTGTATTTAGGAAAGAGTTTGGGGGATGGAGATGTAGCTTGGTGGAAGGGAGCTTGCCCAGAATCAAAGAAGTCCTGGGTTCAAGTCCTACCAGATAAGAGAAGGAGGAGGAAATAAAGGATGAAGACGGGGGGAGGAGGCGGAAGAGGAGGTAGAAAAACAGTTCTGTTAGAGGGGAAAGAGGAAGAGGAAGAGAAGATGGAGGAGCTGGAGGAGAGTTCTGTTGGAAGAGCAAGAAGAGGAGGAATAGCAGAGGGAAAGCAGCTCTGATGGAGGAGGAAGAAAAGAGGAGGAGGGGGAGGAGGAGGAGAAGGAGGAGGAGGAGGAGGTAGTGGTGGTGGTGGTAGAGACGAAGCAGCTCTGTTTGACTCTTACTTTCCGTGTGGTTTAGTTTTGTTAAACCATCACCTGGGAGGTTTGTTTGAAGTTCGGATCCTCACCTCACTTCAGACCTAGTAATTCAAAACCCGAAGTTCACATAGTTCATACACGAAGTACAGGACAAGCCAGTTCAATATGAATTCCAGGAAAGGCGTTTGTTAGTGTAGGCAGTCCCAGGAGTCCACCTGTATTGTAGTTGATCAATCTGGCAACCCTTCCTTCTGCTGGGCTTTGTGCACTCTGAAGTTTGAGAAGCTCTGGGCTAGATTCAAACGTTGCTATTTCAGAATCACCTAGAAGCTCATTGACACCCAGATTGCTGGGCCCCTGCCCTCGGGGTTTCTGGTTGACTGTCTGGCCAGAGGCCTAGTATTACTCTTCCTAACATGTTCTTAGTGCCGCTAACGTGCACACAGTCTGAGGCCCAGCCCTCTAGCATGGTGACTAGGTTCCCAGATACTCTTCCTCTGTCCCTGGATCTGGAACAAGATAAGGGCTCTAAGTTTCCTCCAGTATTCCTATGTAGGAATAAAAGAGATTGAAGGTGCAGCCTCTGACTGCAAGCCACAGCTTCCTGACATCATTTATGACAAGGTCCGGGCAGACAGGTGTAGCTGCCCACCTGCAGAGTGGCTCACCTGCTCTGTTTCCTGGTTATAGGTTACGGCATGGAATTTGCACGGGAGGCTGGAAATAGAGGAGTTCAAAGCAGGCGTCACCCGCCTATGGGGCTGAGTGAGAATAGGGACAGGGCTTAAGGTCATATTTGGGATGGGGACAAAGTGGGCATAGAAGGCAATGGGGATGCTACTGGAGGTGAGTGGCTGGGGTAGGGGGTGGCTGGGGGTGGTGTGCGCATGTGCACGCATGTGTTTGCCTGTGTGTCGTGGGCATGCGCATGCGCTGTGGGCGTGGGTGCGTAAGTGCGTAAAGGGAAACCTCCTTGGGAGGTCTGCACAGCCCCATCTAGTGTAATCAGTGGGAGTGAAGGGACATAAGCTCTCAGAATCCTGTACCTAGATCCAAATCTCATCCTGCTCCCTGACTGTACCTAATTTCCTCTCATGAGCAATAGGGAAAGGCAGCTTCCTCAATAATAGGATGCGAGGGAGCATAGAGGCAACCACGCGCAGAGCCTTTTCATGAGCCCTTTCAGAGGCTCTCCGTAAGCGGCTGCTATTAGAGGTGCAAGAGGACTAACTTCTGTTTCAGTGGATATTGTTACCTGTGTTTAATTTCATTAGAGGAAACATCACCCATACTCTGTCGTGGTAGAACTCTCTGATAAAATATAGATCGTGAGTAAAAAGTCTATTTCCATCCCAAAGTTGAGTCCCTTCTGGTCAACTCCCCCTTCCGTTACAACTCGAGTCTGGACAAACACAGAACAAGATCCTGCCGCCCCATCCCCTCGGTGTTACTGAAAGATCAAGCAGTATCCGGGCACCAGGGCTGTACCGGATGCACACCAGATGACAGGTGCAGGGTGAAGTTGTTTAACAGCATAACTCAGATCTTCATAAATGAGTTTCTATGCTGTGCTTTGCGGTATTTGTCTTCTTTTAAAAATCAGACTGCAGCACCGCTGTCTGTATTTGTTGTTGCCGATGGTGATGATGGCTTTTGTTCTACCTTTTCTTTGTTGTTTGTTTGTTTGTGTGGTATACAGCGCCATGAGTTTTAGCCACCACTCTTCTAGCTAGAATGCGGGAAAGTTCTGTTGTGTCAATGACTTTCCGATGCTACTCTTTTTTATTTTATTTTTTTTATCAACTACGTTTCCCCCAGCCTCAGCCTCCAGTACAAGTGGCCTGCACGCTGTTAGTTATACCTTTGTCCTGAGAACGCTGTGTAATAAAAAAAAATTCAGATGCAGTGGTAAATCTGGTTTTGCATTGTTTGGGGGGGGATGTTGTACTTAGGAATGCTCATCAATGCAGTTGCCTGCACACGAACCGCAATGACCACAACAGTCAACATGCAATGTGCATGGTGCATGCACTCACCTCAGAGGAAGAGCCACAGGCAGTAGATGGTTGTTGAGAGAGGGAGACCCAGCTTGCTCGTTTGTTTGTTTAAGCCCTAAACACACGCAAATAAAGACAACTCTTAATTGGACCCAGTAGGCACACACACACACACACACACACACACACACACTGGCACACATGCTTACACACCAGATGTATAGATACACACACACACACCCCACACACACCCCACATGCTCATGCACATGCATACACACCAAATGTGTACATGCACACATGCACATGCACACACACTTGAATGCATACCGAAAAGAATTATACAAGAAGAGGCCATAAACACAATAGGGGATGGTGCTGAGGACATCGGAGAAGTTGGAGGGGTGAGAGGAAGATATGGAAATGGTGTAAAATACAGTGTCCTTGTCTATGAAACCTTCAGATAAAGTTAAAAAAAAAAAAAAAAGCAGAAACTTCAAAGTAACACAAAAGCTCCCAAGTGGAGTAATACAAAGATTCCTTTGTCAACTTGATCTTCGTTTCTATTGCAGTACTCAGGGCTGCCTTACTCCCTGCTCTTCTCAGACTTACCCTTCCCAGGAGGCTTCTTGTGTTGCTTCCAGACTTCTCCATCATCTTCCTCTGGTCCTTTTATTCCCACACTGAGAACGTCCCTTCCCTTTTCAGGCATCCAGGTCTTTGCATGAACTAAGCAGTCCCATCCAGGGCAAAGGAAAGCTATCTGAAGATGCAGAGCTCTCAGTGTCAGCCAGGGCTGTTGGGGTGGGGGAAGCTTGATGGTCCCCAGCTTTCTTAAGGCGGATTAGCATCTACCACAAAGGGCAGGAGTTAGTGGAGAAAGAGGATGGCTGTGAAGCCCCCGGAGCAGAACAAGGAGTCAGTACATGGATGCTTATTATTCTGAGGGTCAACGGTGCTCCTTATTTAACTTTTTATATTTGCTTATCTTTCATAAGAACCCATGGCCATTCTAATCAGAGGGTTCCAACATGTTCAGGCACAAAACCAAAACCCTTCACTATGAGAAAAAGGTGCAAAGCAATAACGAGTCCACGTTCTCACCCAGTGTTCCGGCAGCTGTGTGGCAGTGGCTCACATGGGTACCAAGACCATGTCCTGTCACAGTTCAGGCCCCGGCGGCCATGCTAGTGGCCTTGTGCTTCCTCGGTCCTTCCGTTTTTGTTTTGTTTTTTTTTTTTTTTTAAATCTGAAAACACGAGGCCAACCCCAAAGCTCTCAGTGATTTCTCCTTGTTCTCAATGTCTGAAACCTCAGGTTTATAGACCACAGCTTTAAAATACAGTACATTCTTACAAGCTCGTCCTTAGTCTATATAGGTCAAAACATGGCTTGTCAACCCTGATGGTGACCAACCTCTCATCCTCTGTTTATTATTCTTACCGATAGGTGGAGCTATACAGAGAGGCAGAGGGCTTATAAAATGAATCAAGATGGTATAAACAATGAGCAGACAACCAACTTAAAACCATACTGGATCTTCCTGATTGTATGTCATGGGAAAGAGAAAAGGATGCAGAAGGCCCGTTCTATTGCACTCTTGGGAGAATGTGCGATGATTGTTCCATCACAGGCTTCTCACATGTGCCAGGCGCCAGGACGAACACCTGCATGTTATCACACTTAATCCTCAGAATACATCTGTGGCTAAGCGTGGGGATTGTCATTTTAATCCCCCTTCTAACTGACTGGTAAACTGACCTCGAGAAAGCCGTAGTCGGCAGCCCATAGTCACACCAGCAGTGAGTGGCAGGCATCTGAATGTAGCTAAGTTAAACACAGATAATTTCCTAGTAGGAATTATAGTCATTCCCATTGCTAAAGGGAAGATGATTGTTTCTAAGGGCAGACCTCATCCTTCGTGGACATCAGTGCCTCAGTGTACCTGGATGTGACCCTCACTCCCTGTGAGTTGGATGAATAACAATACAGATGGAGGGAAACAGGGATCTGGCGTAGGAATCTCAGAATTAGGGAAGGGGAGGGAGACTACAACAGAGGAGGAAGGGAGAATGAAGATGGAACGGCCAGATTACAGTGGGACAACCAACCGACAGAGGCCGGGGTTCCTGGTGGTGCTGCTCTGGGAAAGAGAACTTAGGATCATGGGAAGGAAGAAGGAGGTTAAGATGCCTAACTGGGGACCAGGAGGAGACAAATGATGCTTTCCTTGGCCTTAGAAGGAAGAAACTCAGAGAAACTCATTGCCACAACCCACTCCTCACTTCTAAGGAGGCCAGTGGTCTGAAACTGGAAAGATTCTTCTCCATATAGTGGGAGGAAACAAGAGCTCTCAAACTAACAAAATATGAGAGGGGCGGGGGAGAGAGAGAAAGAGAGAGAGAGAGAGAGAAACTAGAGAGGAGAGAAGAGAAGAGAGCTGAGAAAGGAAGTGGATAGGAAGGGAGGAGAGGGGAGGGAAAGGGAGGGGAGAGAAGAGGAGGGAGAGAGGAAGGGAGGGGAGGGAGGGAAGGAAAGGAGAAGGGAGAAGAGGGGAGAACCTGTGAAATGGTGGGCGAACCAAAGCCACACGGAGGGGAGAATCTCTGCTGGTGTCCCATCACTTTAAACGTGATGTCACTTTGAGGAGGCAGATACAGGTTCTGAGACGACACTTTCATTTACTATATAGAGAAGAAAAGTCCATTATGATTTCAGAGGTATTTTTATACAAAGAAGGAAAGCCCTGTGTGGTGGCACACACCTTTAACCCCAGCACGCAGGAGGCAGAGGCAGACATGTCTCTGTGAGCTCAAGTTCAACCCAGTCTACGTAGTGATTTCCAGGACAGCCAGGGCTGTTAGCAACAAAACAGACCAAACCAATCTAAAGGGAGTAGAAGATACCCTGAAAACCATAGCTAACGTTGTTAGCGTGGCGTGGCTTTTCCTAGTTATTACATCTTTTAAACCGTACAACAAACTTGTGTGGCTCTTGGGGCTGCCCTGAAGCAAGGGGCCTTTTCTATTTCCATTGTGCAGATGAGAAAGGTAATGCGCGAGCAAGAGCGTCAAGCAATGAGTTGGAGCAGCTCTTGGATCCAGTAGCAGAGCATCTGCCCACACCAAGGTATTCAGATGCTAATCTGCTCTTTCTAAGGACTGAGAAAAGTGAAGCCAGTGGGAAGCAGCAGAGTCCCAGTGAGTTACTGGAGAAATTGTGTGTGACATAAAGAAAGAAAGGCAACAGATTCAGATTTCTAGAGGTGACATGCGGTTGCAAAACCACAACCTGAAATGGGAAAGGCTTAGGTTTCACACAGGCATCATATCTGTTTTGTAGGCAAGCCATTCAGTTTCAGGTTCTCTTGGAAAACAAAAGTCTACGGTCCTTGTTTGCTGTCTGTTGTTATGACAAACATCATGACCAAAAGTAACCATGGGAGGAAAGGGCTTGTTTTACGTTACGGGTTGCATACAGTCCAAGATGGGAAGTCAGAGCAGAACCTGGAGACCGGAAGTGACGCAGAGGCCACGGAGGCGGACCCTTGTTGCTCGCTACCTTGTTTCCCTACGGCTTGCTCAGTCTACTTTCTGATACAACTCGGGTCCACCTGTCCAAGGGTAGCACAATCTACAAAGGGCCGAGCCCTCCAAAGTCCATCACTAATCAGAAAAATGCCCCCACAGATGTGCCTATATATCAATCTGATAGAGACTTTTTTTTTTCTTAGTTGAGGTTCCCTTTTCCCAGAAGATCTTAGCTTGTGTCCATTTGAATAAAACTAAGTATCACAAATGTGGAGAAGACACCTGTTGTTAGCAGGCAGAGATAACAGGAGAGGAGGCTAACCTAAGGGTATCAAATTCCTGCCCTTTCGTGGAACAACTTGGAAAGGCTGGAAGGTGGATGAAAAGTTTGGTTGAAATTCAAAACAAAGCGTGGGAGTTTGGAGAATCAGCTGGGTCTCTAAACAAGGCAAGCCGGCACCAGACTGAAACCAAGGACCCGATTTGTAGAATGTCTTTTCCGTCTACGAGACACACTTGCTCCCCCGCGGCCCTTGCTCCTTTCCCCACCTGAGGCTGTTTGAGTGTGTGCTCATAGACACAGTCGTCAGGGGATGTGATTTGAGAACAACCGCAGACTTTAAAAGGCTGTGGGTTAAAAAAAACAAAAACAAAACAAAACTCCACTCTTAAAAGCTACAATGTCTCTCAACTCAAAGCAAGTGCCCACAGACAGCTGACTTTTGGGACTGGGCGGTGCTTGGTTTGCGGTGCTTGGACGGATCTGAATGAGACGATGGCATTCCTGGGCACTGGAGACTTGCCCACAACTGAACTGCTCGTGGACGCTGGACTGTCCTCTTCTTCCTGCTGACGCATGCCCATCTTAGCGTCTCATACGGTGGTGGGCAGTTCCTGACTCTCGGGTCTTTCTTTCGGACATACTTCTCTGTAGCTCCTACTCGCCCCCCCTCACCCAGTTCCTTTGATTACAGGTTCACGTTTGCACAGTGTAAACGGGCAGAGGGTAAGTGCGCTGCCCAAGCACTCAGAATACAGGGCACAGGTACCAGCCCCGCCCGCTTGCTGTTATGCTGTGTGACTCTGCACCCGTCCCTCACTGTTCTCATGTCCCCCTCATTTGCCTCAGTGATAAAAACGAGGATTTAGATTAGTTATTTTCTATATTATTTGAGATGGTTGATAACTATGGCTGTTTAAAGAGACTGTTTAAATTCTCAAGTAATACTGTCTGTAAAACCCCACCACAAAAAAAAAAAAAAAAAAAAAAAAAAAAAAAAAAAAAGCTTAGGAGGACAAAGTGAGAAAAGAAAGGAAAAGAAAAGAAGTCAACATAAAGGATAAGTAAATGATGTCACAGGAGGAAACTCGGCCAGCCCTGATGGCTGGGACTGGGACTCAGCCATCCCTTCCGAGTCTATGCTGGGCACTCTTTTCTCTGCATCCCTGACTCCCACCAAGGCTTCCCCGCCAATGCCGGTGGGAAACCTGCCCAACACAGTTGTCTGCTTCCCTCCAGTTCTTAGGCAGAACCCAGCGGCTGGCACAAAAGCTCGTGTTATCAGTTGCAGTTCTCAAATAAAAAATGCTAGGGCAGCCAAGAATGTATCAAATCCCCTCCAGAATTAATATAAAATCATCAAATCTTCCTCCCAGTTCTCTGTGATCCTCAGTTCTCTGTGAACTCCGCCCCCTGGCTTCCTACATGCAACTTCCATGTGACTCCTTAGGAGTCATCTGTATTCCCACCAAGGGTGTGAGTCTGAACCAGAAGGAGTAGACAAAGTGTTTCCAACCAGTTCTGCAGCCGAGAGGCTCTAGAATGTCCCAATATATACTGTGTGTCATCAACTACCTTCTTTTATTGAAAGTGAGCTTTGATCTTTCCAGAAAGAGGGAAACACTTGTAAATTGTTATAGCCAAGGAAGAGCAGAATCCATGGGCTCACCACGGTCGGTCGATGAGGAAGAGCTCGGGGCAGGAAGAGCAAGCAAGAAGCCTTTCTCATTTGAAGGTGAACAGGAAGCGCTGTGCATAGTTAAAGAGTCTGCCTGAGTTAGGTTAGCAGATTTACTAAATCTGAACAGAGCCAGGAGAGTGACAAACAGGACACCTGGGAGTCCTCCTTCTCTCCCTCCTAACATATTACACCTTTACTTGCCAAGCTTCCAGACAAAGATGGCTCCTCTGAAGTGAGCATCCTGGAATCAGCCGGAAGAAGTCGGTGACTCCTCTGGCCTGCTCTCTAGAAATCTGTGGCTGTGTCCCTCCCAATCCGGATATCTGGTTCTGACTCTGTGTCTTTGGGGCGTAGAAGCTGCCTGTGCTATCTGTGACTACATAGCTAAAGCCATGGGGATCCAGCCAATAACAGGGCTCAGTGATGGGGGATGCTGATTGGTTGAGATTTCACATGCTCTGCTCAGCAGCCTGAGAGAGGGAAGGGGTTTCTGGTCCTCTACTCGAGGCTCTACATTTTCTCCCCTTCCCTCAGCCCCTCCCTCACTTGTGAATTCCATGTTGTCTCTGCATTCTCCTTTGTCTATATCCAGTGAGCTCTCAGGTTGATAGATAGTCGGAACAGGCAGTGAGTTTGGGACAAACAGCTTCCACTTTGAGGGCCATGGGCTCTGAGGTGAGTCAGCGCCTCTCAGCTTCAGTCTTCTTACACGTAAAATAAAGACAACACCAGTACCTACCTGATGGTGCTTTGGGAAGAACAAGATGGAGCCTTTCTAGCGTTCCACAAAGGACTTTGCACAGAATGCGTAGTTAATATTCATCCGACCAACCACACGGGTCTCCCTTATTGCAGATTACATCTCCCCTGGGAAGGAGACACATCTTCACCACGTCCTGGAAAGCAATGCGCCAGTTAAAACATATTCTGAAAATGCATTTTAATGAGAGGAAAAAGTAACCTTGAATAATTGATTACCTGATGACACTTGCTGAAGTTAGCTTTTCTCTCAGTCACTGAATTTAAAAAGATCAAAATCTAGCCAATGGACTATTTTGCCTGCTCATCCAGGCAGAGTCGGTGTTCCTGGAACAACATAGAACTTTCTTGCCTTTCCCCCTTCATCTAAGCCAGGAATTTCAGTAAACAGATGGTCTGAGGTTTGGTCCATAGCCTTCAGCGTTTGTGTTAGGCTGAAGCCCTTCATTGGGCTTCTGGAGTTTTCTGGGCCATTCTAAACATGTCCCAGGTCAACTGTTTGGAAGGTTTGCGGGTTTCTCTCAGAGATGTTACTACCGCTCTTGCTTATTAAGGGGACGAGTAAGTGTCCTGGATGCCATTAGCCGGAAACTGAGGCCCAACTAATTATTAGGATTCTGTGTGTGTGTGTGTGTGTGTGTGTGTGTGTGTGTGCTTAATAGTCAGTGACATGCCATGTCTGTCATCCCTCCTGTCCTATCTTAGTCCATTAACAGTAATGTAGACGTTAATGGGGGTTAGTAGGCCATCTGGATTCTGTGTACAGGTGATTAACTGCCATTTGAGAGTGTGAGGAATTCAGACTAACAGGTGTGTGCAAATGCATTTATGAATGAAAACCATTTCAGTTGCCCCCTACACACACACACTCACTCAAGGGTGACCAGAAGACAGAGATTGATGCATATTTCTTGTGGTCTCAATTTTTACGAACTTCTTTTTCTTTCTGAGTTTATCTTACTTTTGAGCATTCTCAAAGCGCTGAAAACGTAATGGGAATTTCATTGCAACGACAGTTTATTTCAAGTGGCATTTACCTGTTTCCATTCAGTGTCGTCTCAGTGTAAGATGAGGATGCCTTCTTTTGGTCGGTGTGATGACTTCAGGTACCCATCAAACTGTACACTGGAGGATAGCGGAGATAATCCAACTTCCGGTTACAGGAGCTCGAGTGCACACACACACACACACACACACACACACACACGAGAGAGAGAGAGAGAGAGAGAGAGAGAGAGAGAGAGAGAGAGACAGAGAGAGAGACAGAGAGAGAGACAGAGAGAGAGACAGAGAGAGAGACAGAGATGGAAAGAGAGAGGGGGGAGAAGAGGGAGGGAGGGAGGGAGAGAGAGAGAGAGAGAGAGAGAGAGAGAGAGAGAGAAGCAGAAGAAAATGTCCTAGAAGAATGTCCTGTAGAAGTTGACATGGAAGGGCAAAAGGATATCCCCTGAAATGTGGAGGTTCTTGGCCAGCCAAGAGCCCCAGAAGAAGCTGCCTACAGAAGGAAGGCTGCTGCCTCTGCAGGGAGTCCTAGGCACGAGGCTTAGGTTCTGTTTTGCCACGGAAATTTTCCTTCATAAAATAAAACATCCAAACCCATACCCATATCATTCATTTCATCTGTTTCCTGCAGGACAAGCTTTCGAGGAATGTCTAAGCACCTCCGAGCACCTGTGAAGAAGCTAAGGCATTTGTTTCCTCTTGGCACAGGTCAGCCTCCACGTGATCTCCGTCTTCAGACTGAGCAGATTGAACACCAACACTGCTCTAGTGACTCCACTTCACATTTCACCAAGCCTGGGATGACAAATTGACCGGAACCCCTAGGTGTCACCCGAATCTTCCCAGCAATAGAGAAGATGCCATCTGGAGCTACAGCAAGTTTCTTGGCACATTAGTTGCCAGCATGATGTACTTACACAAACATAGAACTTTCTATAAAGTTCTATGTTTTAAAAGAGAGAAGTTCAACTCACTCCTTCAGTAGAGGACACAATTTCCAGTCTTCAGCTCAGTTCTTGGTCATTTAGTTCTCAGATATTTCAGGGCATGTGGATACTTCTTATTAGGTACAATTTTCTCAAATATTTGAAAGTCCAAGAGGTAAAATCATAGTAAGAAGCAATTCTACAATGCTTTCAATGTGTACCCTCATCTAGCTGGCTTAGATTGAGAGCAGTTATTCCAAAGGAGACTGTGGCGTTTGAGGCAACGCTAAACACAGGCGCTCTGACTTTTGGCAATAACTGTCACTCCTTTTATTTTGTTGGAAATTGGGTGGCTGAGAGAACACATTCCCACAACCCAAGCGGGGGAGGTCCAGGAGGAAGCAAACTGCAAAGAGTGGTGCTGAGGGTTTATGAAGACCCGCACTGGAAGGACCTGATCGACTAGCAGTGTTCGCAGTTTACGAGGAAAAACAAACAAACACTGGGTAGAGGAAGGAAGGAACAGGAAAGGGAAGAGGGATGAAAGGGTTAGACTTCACCCAAGGGAACTGCCAAGCAATCAAGTGTCAAACAATTTACTGCTGAGAACTCTCTGGGAGCTGGCCTTGTTGGGGATGCCCCCGTCTTATTTGAGCACTACCAAAGCAGAGAACAAGGGAAACTCATGCTGGGTGGACTTTTTATTTCAAAAGAAGAAAACCCTATCCTTACCTAAGTAACCTTCACCCCCGGGGAGATTCCACAGATGACAACTCCCATTTCTTTTTTTACTAATCACAGGTTTTAGTATGCACGTTGGCAGTCATGGCAACTTGAACACACATACAAATTGACGCTGCTTATACTTTTTATCTAAACCCCGCCCCCCGGAACTGGACACCTGTCCATACTAATGTAGATAGCTATTTTAATTATGCAGTGTGTTACTGATCTACCGTGTGACTGTAGGGAAGGGTTCGGGTGTTGCTAAATTTTCCATTTTACAGGAAGATTTTCACATCCCATATGGTCTGCACATGATCTCAACCACAGGCAGGCTGCGTGTACTCAGACTGCAGTAATAGCGACATGTGACCATGGTTAACATTTTGGTCATAGAAACACGATGCTAAATTACCGGGAATAGTCACCAGCAGCAACACTTCCTCTCTTTTCCTATGTTCACCTACTTCGCTGCACGGCAATATTATTTTAAAGAATGAAAACTTCATTGTCTATTCCAGCAGAGTGTGTTGGTAGGGGACGGTTTAACAGAGCCAGAGAGTGTGCAAGGGCTGGGGGAAGTGAATTGATGGATGGATGGGTAAATGAATATAAATGAACTGACACCTTTACAGGAAAATAACATTTCTTTTCTTTTTTTATTCTATAGATCAGTGGGTTTTGTATCTGTAATTCTTTCATATCAGCAAAGAGGAAATAAACTCTCATGTAAATCATTTTGCCCTCATCTGGAGCATATTAAAACCATGCCTCCCCCCCCCCCTTAGCAGACTCCCTTTCCCCATTTGCTTATCAGCCCATCCACCATTACATTTTAAATGAAATTGCAAGACCCTTGTCCCTCCCCCAAATTTCAGCCTGATGTAGGAAAGTGGGAAGCAGGCTTTCCTTGCTTTAGAATAGTGACCTAGATTCAATTACAGATAGACCTAGAAGATAGAGGTGACACCTCACAATTTTCTTAGAGGTCTTGGGGGGGAAAAAGAAATTCCAAAACAATACTTGATGGGAAATAGTCTGTTTATGTCCCCGCTTTCCCACTTCTCTGACTTAATTGTATCGCTCTGGTCCATTTCTTTGTTCTGGTGGAACGTTTGCGTCTTGTTTCCCACCGGACATTCGGGCTCAGTAACAAACGGGCATTTGAAGGAAATTTCGGACTTTTGGCTTTTGAAGGTAAGGTATGTACCTAGGGTGTGTGGGGGGTGTGATTCTGTAAACTGAGCCCAGACAAGATGAAGGAAACCTCACGGGACACACATTTCTTCCTTATGCTCTCTTAAAAAGCAAACACATTACGGAACAAAAGTATGGCTACTAGGCCCGCGCTCCAGACAAAGCAGCGAGTGAGGAAAAAGCAAACATATATTTGACTGATTTTCCAATTACTGTAGAGAAATGTGGTGAAAAGACAGAGGGACGATTCCTGTGATTCTGCTTACCGACTTTTATCACTAAATTAAGCATATAAATGACCTTAACGGGTGGCTTGGTATATTAAATTAAAAAGAAAAAAAAAAAAAGCAAAGATTTTCCTTTTTTTCTGCTCCGTCTCTGATCTCAGGCTGAAAGGAATCTGGGGAGAGATAAGAGATGGGATTTGGTCCTCGCTCCTTGGGTACCTCGGGCTTACCAGAGAGCAGGGACACTGGTTCCTATAGTGCAGAATTTCCCTCAAGGTTAACAGTAAGTGATCCGGAGCCGGACCCAGGGCCCACCACCTCTACCGCCTTCCAAACAAAGAAACGAAAATCGCTGGGCTGTCTCCAGACCCAGGCGCCTGAGAGCTCGGAGACGCTGCAGGCAGCTGCTGTGCACAGCTGTGGGTCCCGCCCGCTGCGGGTTTAGAGCGTAGGAAGAGGGCACAAGTGAGCTCGCGTCTATGCGGGTCTCCGAAACGCACAAGCTGTAAAGTGTGCATAAGTCCCGGGGTCAGGCTCGGGGGGGGGGGGAAAGAGGGATGGGATTCTGTCTTGGGGTTCAAACGGTGTATGGGTGGATTTCCCCGGAGATTATTTTAGGTCTGGAGAACGGGGGCCTCTGCGGGGCGTTGGCCGCGGCCTTAGATAGATGGGTGCTCGAGGATCTGTCAGAAGGGTCCCCATGGCCGCGCTGGACAGCACAGGAGGCGCCCGGCCCCTGGGGGAGCGGTGGAGGATTGTTTCATTTCAAAATGAAAATCTGCAGGCTTTGGGAAACGATATTCAAAAAAGTATATAATCTCCATATGCCGCTCAATGGAGGATCCTCAATTTACAGCGGCAGATAAGGCTAGAGGGTGTAATAAAAAATCTGAAGCCCTCCCCTCCCCCCTCCCCGCCTCCCCGGAATTGCACCTTGGGCAGCGGAGCAGAATCCGGAATGTGAACTTCTCCCGACATATGTTTCCCGCAGATAAGTAAACAATCTGGACGTGAAATGGAAATGCTAATTAACGCAGTAATGCTGTTACACCTCGAGTGTGCAAATCCCATTGACTCGCCGCGCCACGGGGGGTGCCAGAGAAGGGGGACCCGCCGAGAGCGCCCAGGCCGCCCGCTCCCTCCCTTCTCTCTTCCCTCGCGTCCCCATCCGGGCTGTGCCGTAGGAAGTCCGGAGCTGCACCCGGTTGGGTGTGCTCACTAACTAGTCTACAGCCTCCCGAGCGAGCATCTCTCTCACCCTTTTCCCTCGGTTCCCACCGTAGAGCTAGGGCTAAGGGTTCCCAGGGTTCAAAGGTGCGCCCCCCGCCCCCAAAGCATGAGTCCTCCATCGGGGGCAGCACGGAGAGCCTTGGCCTGGAAGCCGGGAGAATTCCTTGTCACCTAGGGCTGAGGTCGAGTGTGGCCTCTCGAGCCACCTGCAGCCTGGCACAGTTCTTGCCACGATTCCAGATGGGAGGTGGGGGGGGGATCCTAAAAACGCGGAACCCGCTGCTGGCCACTGGGGAAGCAGCGCAGGACACTTCGCAGTAAAGAGAAAAGTTGAGCATTCCTATCGCCAGGTCCCACCTGGCTTTGGCTCCAGCCCCTAAACCTGCACGGAGACTTTGGGGATTTGGGAATGGGAAAGGGGGGGGGGATACTCATTCTAAGAAGGCGCCATGGGACGCCCTGAGCGTGCGGTCCTTTCTGCTTTAGGGAGCACAACTTCGGAAGCCTGGCTGCAGCCATTGGGTACGGAAGACCACTCACCACACCGAGGGATTTGGGCTGGGCTAGCCCACCAGTGAACCCTCCTTTTTGCTTGCCTTCAGGCTTTTCCCCCAGGGCAAATTTAGCCACATTCTCATTTTAACATCCCGGCAGTTTAGCTTCCAGGAATCCCCTTTAGTCCACCGTAGGATTCCGAGTCCCGCAGGCACACTAGCGGGGGTCCTCCTGGGGGCGACCGTCCTCTCCCTGGTCCTTTCCACCGGATTTCTAGCGCCCCCTTGCCAGCCTCAACTTCATTATTTCCTTAATTTCTCAGCTTCGGTCCACCAGTATCCCCACTGCACACCGGAGACTGAGATGTGGGGTTGTAGGGTGTGTGTGTGTGTGTGTGTGTGTGTGTGTGTGTGTGTGTTGGTGGTGGCGGGGTGAGGTCCAGCAAGCTTGCCCCGCGGCTGAGTGGAAAGCTTCCGCGGCGCACCTAAACCAGCCAAACGTACACGGCCTCCCGCTTCCCCCTTTCTTCTGCGCACGGCCCACCCAGCAAATAGACTTGAGAATTCTTAACGCGAATCTTGTGAATTACTTGATATGCGAATTCAAATGACTCGAAATTCATTGTCCACTTGGACAATGGTGACGAGGCCGGAACCGAGAAGGGGCAGAAGGGAACGATAATCCGCCGAGGCAGAGCTGGCTCCACTACTTGCCAAGTTTTCAGGGTTCTGGCAGCCGGCTACCTCTCCGGAGAAGCTGCCAGGCCAGGAGGAGCGATGTAGTGAAAGTCCCTAGGCTCTACCTGGACCGAATTATTATCCTGCTTTGGATCAGTGAAGATTCCTGGAAGTTATGTAAACCTTAAGGAGTCTCAACTGTCAGTCACTCACAACGCAGTGTGATCTACTCGGAGTAGCTGGCCGCCTTCATCTGTAAAGTTAGTAAGAAAATTGACCCTTGAACAGGAAGGCTAGCTGGAAGGGAATAAAGTTTGGGAAGTATGATCCAAATAAGAGAAACGAGAAATACACACACACACACACACACACACACACACATACACACACACGAACCCCAAAGTTTTGTGGAGACCAGAAGGTGAAGTGAGACAACATGTCAAATCTCTGAAAAGTCTGGACCGGTAGTGACCCCCTGAGACAGACCACCACCGCCAAAATTTTAGAATGGAAACCTAGCTAAAACCCCAACTAGCGGGCGCCGCCGGTTGCCAACCGGAGCGCACAAGGTCCAGGTCCTGGGAAACGTGAGCAGAGGGGCGGCGGGTACACGCGCGAGCGCCGCGTAGCGCAGAAAGGATCGGTTTGGGGGAAAAGGTTCCCAGAAGCGGTGGCACCTGCCGAGGAGAGACCCGGGCTGCGCAGGTTCCGGAGGAGGAGTGCTCCCGGGTTGCGGGACTCCTCCCCAGCGCAGAGCGGGTGGCAGGCCCTCCTCCCGCCCGCAGAGTGCTGGACGACCGTACGCAGCGGGAGTTCGGGCTCTGCAGCCCCGCAATCCGAGTGGCTGGGGACTCCAGGCCGCCCGTTGCTGCGCGTGGCGCGGGGAGCAGCGGCTGTCCTGCGCTCTAGGCGGGCGGGGCGCTCCTCTCCCTATAGTTTTGCTTTAACGCTTTTCTTGAAAGAAAGAGACAGTTGTGAGCAAACAGGTTTGACAGAGACTGCTTCCACCCCGCCCGCCCCCCTACGCACACACAACTCCCCAGGGGATTCCTTTTTGTCTGCGGCAGACTTTAAAGTCTGTAATCGGACCCCTGTCAGCGGCGTGACAAGCAGGATTTGGGCTGTTGGGGCGAGTTGTGGCCGCGCACCCCTGCAACTGATGCTCGGCTGTCCTCGGCCTAGGTGAAGAAACTGCCGCAGGCCTTGGAGGCCAGGCTGGGCCCAGGTCCGAGGAGGCCAGGCAGTCTAAGAAGAAAGCAAAATGTCCAGGAAAGAAACCTCGGGAGCCTGGTCTGCGGCTTGCCCCAGGACTCTGTTTCCATCTATGTGCGCTAGAGAGCTGTTTCGGTGGCCCTGTCTTGGGCCCCAGGCTCCTCTCGGTGCCAGCACACTCCAGTTTCCAGGAGAGTCCCAAGGCCGGGCGCAGGCTGATTGGAACCTTGCTTTTTAATTTTTGGGGAGCTGTTTATTTGTTTTAGCTTTTCCTGAGGACGGAGACCTTCTCCTCTCAAACCAGTCTGGTGCCCCTTTGCAATCTAACCCCATGTCGCAATCAGCTAGGCACCTTAGTGGGGCCACGGGCCTGGGTTCCTCCCGAGGCTGGGGTACCCTGAGCGCTCCCTGCGCTGGGCTGGGCGAGGAGACTCCAGACCCCAGTAAGCTTCATCTTTGGAGATGTTAAGGGACACTGAGCTATGAAGGAGAGCAGAGAGGCTGACAGGACTGTCAGTTGGGGTTAGATCAAACAACGGGAGAGGTGCCAGCGTCTTGGGCCTCCTGGGCTTCCTAGGGGGCGGGAGGAGGGGACCTTCCCTACGCACCCTGCGTCCCTCGACCGACGGCCACCAGAGGCTCGTCACTTCCTAATTGTCTCGATTTGTAAGAGGGTTTTGTGATGCTAAGTAAGCGAGGCTCAGCAGGCCTGGCCTCCCCACACCTCCCCCAGCCCGCCTTTGTTTACCTTAGCCTGAACGTTCATTTATTTATCTATCTATTATTTATAGGCGTCCCGTCCTATTCAGCGGCCTTGTATGTTAATTGTGTAATACCATTTAATTCTAACATTGGTCTCAAAAGAGCTCTTAATGAGAAAAGCATATACAACACGAATCACTTTGCTATTCAGCTCAGCCAGATGGACAACTGCTAACTTATTTTTTTTAATAATGAAAATCCCCCCTTGACAAAGGGGCTCGGATGAATAGGCTCCAAATAGCACCTCAAACACTTCTAATTGTTTTGCGGACAATATGCTAATCCGAGGGTTTTGGCTTTGGTGACTGTCGACGACGACGTTTCTCTCCCACCTCCGTCTACTGAGTCCTTTGGGGGTGGGGGCAGGCGCCCACAAATCTCTCAACAGCAGCAGAAAGGCCTTGAGCCCAAGGCTGCCCCATCCCTTCCAGCACCATAGCAAAGCCAAGGGTGGGTGGTGGGTGGGGGAACACACTGCCTACAGAAAAAAAAACCGAGGGACGGATTTAGAGAGTGAAACTCGCGGGATACCGGAGGTGAGAACATCTCGAATGAGACAACCAACTCTGAAGAGTTGTGCGAGATAGCGTCAGCCAAGCCTTGGCACCCTCAAGCAAACTCACACAGAGGGGGAAAGAGAAGCGATCTCCTCTTAAAAATCTGTGTTTTAAGAACTCTTTGCCTGACTCATGACAATATTGTCTCCTTTCTTTTTTTTCCCCTATCGTTTTTCCCCAATGGAACAACAACAAAGTCGTTATCCATCAATTAAAAAAAAAAATTAAACTTAGGAACTTAGTTTGAGGTTCCAGATTTCCGGGAAGGGGGGGGGCGGTGATAGTAAACATTAAAAAAAAAACAAAACCCAACAACAAACCCACCAATTCTACCATTTTCATCCCATGCTCTGGATTTAGCACCCACAGCAGTCCACACTGCTCCAGGAGAGAAACTTGTCCCCTCTCCAACACTGCGACCCCCCAGTCTTTGGAGTGTAGTTGTTAAAAAGCAAACCCACCCCGAACTCATAGTTCATTCACTGCTGGGAATGGTTTGACCCGCTTTAGCAAGATGGCGGGGAAGGCACAGCGCCCTGATGTTGATACCTTTGCCAAGCCTCTAAAGGCAAAACTGGGGTCCCGGGGAGCAATCCAGACAAACCCCAGACTCAGGGCCCCTCTCTAGGCCATAGGCCTCCAGGATCTGCCAGGGCAGGACCTGCTTTCCTGCTACACCCCCTCTAGGTACTGCCAGCCCGGAAGAAGACTCCATCTCCTTGACCCTAAGCCTCCTTCCTTGATTATATGCACATCAAAGGTTACTTTTTGCAATGACAGATTGTCTTTATTCAAAACGTCTTTGTTCAACAAATGAACAGAGGAATGAGGAAAAAAAAATCCTTCTAGGTACATTTCCAAGACATTGTCAAAAACATTTATGACCATGTAGGATGTTTATTATTATTATTTAAGGTTTTGTCCACTTTCTACTTCCTGACTTCATTAGCTGACAGTCTGTCTAAAAGTAAACTTAGGTGTCTAGGAGTACTGCGGTACACAGAGTGAAAAGCCATGTGGTTCCTTTTTGTTTTCTTTTTACCGAAGCAAACACGATCATAGTATGGTTTTAAACAGAAAGGTTTCCCTTCCTTAAGTTTTAAACTTTTAAGCCTTTCATTCCCCCCACACACGGGAAGGGCAAATGGTGCCTAGCTGTGTCTGACGGCACAGCACCAAGACTCAGCTCTTCAGTGGGAAAGGAAAAATATATATACGCATATTCTAGATATAATAACAGGATCTGGGAGTTCCGAGTCCAAAGCCTATCCGCAGAGAGTGAGGGGTACGTAAATAAAGCAAAACTGCCTACTTATTTTTTCTTTTTGTCCAAAGGGGGTACAGTCGGAGACTTGCTTTGGGAGAGTCGGGAGAGGGAAAGATGTGTAGCTTTCTAAATGTTTGGAAATTTCCGGCACGGAGTCTGTGCCTGGGGTCCAGGATGACGGCCCCTCCCTTCCCCCCTGGAAGAGAGAGGCAGAGTCTGGGGTGGGCAAGGGGCAGCGGCAGGCCCGACCCAGAGGCATCTGCGGGCCAGGGCCAGACTAGGTGAAAAAGAAAGGATTCAGATCTCTGCTTCCACACCACCCTTCAAGTCCGGGCCAAGCTGGGGGTTACATGGCCGTTGCGTGGGCTGACGAATAAGGGTCTATGCCAGTCTTGGTCATGCCTGGGAAGAGGATGTAGGCGACAGGGGGCTGCAGGGTGGAGGCAGACCAGGCGGTACAGTTACAGGGCACCACGTAGCCCGGGTTGGTGGGGGACGGGTGCGTGTGCGTATGCTGGCTGGGGCAGCTGAGACTGCCGAAGGCGCCGTTCTGATAGCCCAGGGTGGACGCGTAGGGCAGCGCGCTGGTGGCCAACGTGTGGGGCACTTCACCCATCTTCTGGATGGCACTGGAACTAAATTGCGCAGGGTCCAGCAGGGAGTAAGGCGCCGAGGCCGGCGGCAAGAAGGCCCGGGCTTTCTCGGGCGCGCTCAGGAGGCCGTCGGAAGCCCCCACGGGCAGGCCGGCCGCCTTGAGCGGGTCCGTGTCGCCCAGGTAGGGCAGGGGGAAGACATACCTGTCCTTCTTGAGCAGGTTCTTGGGCTTGCGCCGTGGCCGGTACTTGTAGTCGGGGTGCTCCTTCATGTGTTGGGCGCGCAGCCTTTTGGCTTCGTCGATGTAAGGCCGCTTCTCCGCCTCGGACAGGAGCTTCCATTCGGCGCCCAGGCGTTTGCTGATCTCCGAGTTGTGCATCTTGGGATTTTCCTGGGCCATCTTGCGCCGCTGGCCCCGGGACCATACCATGAAGGCATTCATGGGCCGCTTGATGTGATCTGAAGGTTTGGACATGGTCCCGGCGAGGCGGGCGGGGCCGGGGACTGCAGGGGCTCTGCGGGCGAGGCTGGGCGCGGTTGGCCGTCTGTCTTTCTGTCCGTCCTGAGCCCGAGACTCTGAACTCCCCTCGTCTCGGAGCCGCAGAGGGGGAATCGGAGGGAAGAGCTGCCCCTGAAAAGTTTTCAACTGATCATGCCAGTCGCAGCCCCCAGGCAGCCCCCAGGGGGCCGGAGGGAAGGAAGGGCAGCGGGGACGAGAGGGCGCTCGGCCTGGAGTCTGTGGCCACCAGAGACTGGGGCCCAAGTACGAGAGTCTTGGGATTAAGTGGCTAGGTAATTTTCTGGCGAGGGCAGGAGGCTCCTCCTTCGCTCCCTCTTCACCTTCGCCTTCTCCCCTTCCCGTCTTTGCCCCGGCTTCTCTGGCCGTGGCTCGCCCCCCTCCCGTGGCTTTCCGGGCGCTGCTTAGCCCAGCACTGCACCTGGCCGGGGATGCGGGGAGGCTGGTGAACCGCAGCCAAAAGCGGCGAAGTTCAAAGGCGAGGTGGGCCGGGACCGCACGCACTCTGACATAAGCGCGGGGCGGCGACTCCCCAACCTGGGCTCCAATCAGCAACAGGGAAGGCGAGGGGGGCGCACCTGCCAACTCGCGAGGCGTGGAAACCCGGAGCGTCCCTCATGGGGGCGGGGAGAGGTATGGGGGACAGAGAGCCCGCCACCGCGAACGGGAGAGCGGCTAGCCAGCTCAGGACTCGGGGGGGCTCGCATTGTCTCTGGCACTGTCAAAAATTAAAACTCTTCGTGAACCCCACCCCCACCCCCGTTTATCTTCCCCAGTTGTTCAAAAGGAGGACTGGCGCTTCTAATAATATAAAGAGCCAGGGAGCTGTCAGCAAAGCTAGCAAGCCCAGAGCTTACGTGGATAAATAGGACAGCCTCGTCACCAAATGCAAAGACAGCACCCTCCACGCCCCCACCCCGCCCCCCAACAACAACACACTTGTCGAAGATCCTTGGGAGAGGAAAAGAATGTATCAAACTCAGGCCAAACCCCAAAACAAACTTTTCGCGCCAGAACCTCTAGGGCGCTTTGCTATCTTTCTCCCAGGTTGGCTTTAGGCGGCGCCTCCACTTTGCTCCAGGATGCTCTTCCGAGCAGTTCTGAGCCCCTGGGGGTCGGAGCCAAGCGATTGGAACCGAGGTTGGGATGCTTCGTGTGGGCATCGCAGAGGTTTAGAGCCCTGATTGGCAAGCCCTTAACTCTTCACTTTGGGGGCCCTTGCCCCCTAGGACTCTTCATTGGGGGAGGGGGGATTGAGTGTGGTAGGCAGGGGTCCATTCTGATTCTTATTCGTCTCTGTCATTATTATTCGGCGCTTTAAAACTCTCAGCTTTCCTCGACGTCCAAACTGCCAGGGTGGAGGGAAGGCGGGGCCTGGGGGCCTTCCTGGTCTCCCTTCCGCGCCTGCAACCTAGAGCCCCAGGCTGTACCCTTTCAGCTAGGGTCAAATTTTTCTCAGGGTGCCTTTTCCCACCCAGTGAGGATGGGGGCTCTTTTCTTGAGTCAGATGAACATTCTTCGGGTAAAGAGGACGAAATAACCCGCCGAGCCAACCTGCGAGCCTGTTTCCTTTGAATAATTGCCTGGCCGATGCGAAATGCCCTTGGGGGAAATATTTATTAAATGGAAACCATTGTCCCGGGTCCTGAAGGACTCGAGTGTGTTTCAGGCTTATTGGCTTTTGCACCAGCCTCTCCCGGGAGGAGGAAAGGCCGAAATGCTCACGGCGCAGTCGCAGTCGGCTACCAGAAGCCGCGAGTGGGGGGAGGTAGGCGATGAGCGAGAGGGCAAGAAGGAAGGGTCTTTTTTTAAGGTAATGTGTTGTGTTTGAAGGAGAGAATTTATTTCCGCTTCCTATGATTGCAAAATCGTGTGTGTGTGTGTGTGTGTGTGTGTGTGCATTGCTCAGCTTTAGGGCTGTTCTTCACAGTGCTGGGTATTATACCCATTTTACAGATGTAAAGATGGAAGAACGTGATCTTCATTTTGATTTATTTAGAGGCAGCTGGAGCTCTACTTCTAAGAAAACTTTCGCCTCCACCTGGGGAGGCTACCTTCCTATTGTAGGGCAGAGACACAACATTTGCATTCCTTCAAGGGTGGCCCTTCAACGTCAGCTTCTCTCTGTTCTGCCTCTCCCCTTCCCCCTCCCCTTCTCTCTCCTCCCATCTCCCCTTCTCTCCTTTCAGCACCCCCGCGCCCCCCCAACCTCCCCAGAGTTCACTAAAGCGGAAGTACCTTTAGACCTTCTAGGACTGGAGAGTACCCCTTTTCAATTCTTATTTCTTCTTTCCCCTCTTGTAAATGGCTCTCTTCTCCAGTCCTCTCAAATCGAGCCCTAAGTTGGAACCCAAGAGCTATCCACAATTCAAGAGCTATCCACCTTCAGAAGAGGACAGAACACAACGCGTGCAGGCTGGGAGTGGGGGTGAGGGCTAGGGTGCGGTGGGGGGGGAGGGGATCAAGTTTACTCAAGCTTCAGTTCCTGTGACTACTGCACTGTGTGGTCTATCCAAAGTGTGCCTCCCCAGAAAGCCTAGACCTCACTCCCAGGGCCCCTGGCAGAGTCCTGTCCCCCATTCTGGGGAGCGCAGAACCAGCAGTTTGGGGGCACAACTTATACCAATATTAGGACATCGGTAATCTAAACACAGCTTCTGCTTTCCTGGAGTCTGAAATTCTGGCCTCAAGCTGTCACTCTACACTCCAGAGCAAGAAGTGTCCCTCCCTGCCCGCTGTGTGTGCCCCTCCCCACTCCCCCGTGTGGCCTTACACGTTGCCTAGAACATCCACACTCTATCAGTACCGGCCTCTTGATTTCCCTCTGTTGCTCAGTGGCGTGGTACACCAACCTTAGCCTGACTGGAGACCCTGAGTTTGTGATTCAGGGCCAAGTCGATGTCTAAGTACGTTAAGGAAGTGGGCTCCAAAGTCAGGAGCCACTCCCTTAGCCAGCTGCTTACCCCTCTACCAGGGGCAGGCTCCAGCACTCCCCTAGGCCACTGTTGCCCCAATGAAGTACTTTGAACCTTTGCACACGCCAGGAATCTGGCCTCTGGGCTGTCTAGAGGGCCTTCTTCCCCACAGCTTGAGCTAGGATTCCGTGTCCCGTCACACACAGACTGTGCGCCATCGCAGATGGAGAATGCCAAGCCTCCTTCCCTAGGCGCTTTGTAGCACGGTGACTGTATACTTATCAGTAGGAACTCAGTGAGCCAGGATCTCAAAGTTCGGAGAAATTTGAGGAAGTCTCCTTCTGCCCAGGGCTGGGGGCTGGGGGGACTTTTCCGATGGGTCGTTTTTCCACGTGTAGTAATGGGCACAAAACTTCGAAGGCAGCCCGGCAGGGCCTGCACTTACCTGCCTGTCCTCAGCGCTCCGCTTTACTCTTCCCTCTGCTGACTCAGCCCCTCTGCAGTGGGCCGAGGTTAACAGTTCTGAGATCTGTAGACTGAGAGTCGCTGAGCGCGATGAGGAAAGTTCACAAACCACCTCTCCGAAAACGCGGTGTTGGGGCAGAGCAGCGGAGCTAGGCTTGCTGGATTGGTTTTAGAAGAGGCGGAGAAAAATCCCCGTGCACTGGAGAGGGGCTGATCTCTCTCTGCGTGTCCTCTGCCTTTAAGCTCGCGGCTCTCTGTGCTGGAGCTTTTTATAAAGGTAGTGGCAAATAGCTGTTGGACGACAAAAGACATCGGGGATGATAAATTGATCACTGAAAATGATGAACTTTGGCGAAATCGTAAGTTTTGATTTGTTCTAGCAAAATAATTGGCGCTTTTTCTTCCATGCCCCTCCCTTTATTTTAAAACGCAAGAGTCCTCAGGGCCCAGGGTTCAAGTTTTATTAAACAAGGCATTTCCCCACAGTTGGGCTCTTCTGAACTCATACCAGCTCATTCAAATATCCTGAAGTTTTATATGACTCCCTATTTTCTCAGCACCAAGATGGCACTGGGACTGTAGTTTCTGTAGAGAACAAAGAATGGGAACAAGAGCTTGTTCCAGGTCAAACACCCGGAGCGGAGCGCGCCTGTGACAGGAACTGTTTGTCATCCTATTTGATGGAGGGAGGCGAGCTGAGCTGAAAGGCTTGTCTCAACACCAGCGCATGCCCAGTGTCCTGGGTTCTTTTTCTGTTGCCCTGTAAGATGCCCAAAGCTGAGAGGTATCTTCTACAATTGACAAGAAGCAGAGGAGAGAGGGAGGGGTGCAGGGAGGAGGAGCAAAGTCCCTCCCCAGTGAAGAACTTCCTCAGGGCAAGTCTGCAGCTTCTAAAGGTTCCGCAATCTCCCTCCAACAGTTCCACCACCAGGGACCAAGTGCTCAAATACCAGAGCTTATGGGGAGATGAGGACATTTCTTATTCAAACCATCACACCCAGTAAGGTGATTTTTTTTCTTTTACTTTTTTGATGCTTCATACTGTCTGAGTGGTTCAGCCTGAGTCCATTTATAAGCAGAGATTATGTGGCTCACTGGCTGGGTGCAACTTTCGTGAGGCTTGCATAGCATCTATCTCTACCCGTCTCTCAGAAAATGGGAGGGCAAGAGCGGGAGAAGGGCTTTTAACTTGCATTCATCTTTCATCCAAGGAGCATTTCTTTGAGCTCCACTCTATGCCAAGCATTATTCTAGGCTTCAACAGTGAACAAGATCTGCAAAGGTCCTTTTCCCCTGGAGATCATTGCAGCTCCACAGAGAACAGTCATCGAACAAGAGTGTGGTTCCCGGTGTGTGTGTGTGTGTGTGTGTGTGTGTGTGTTGGCTCTACTGCCTAGTGGTGCATCATTTCACCTGTGCCATATCCATGTGGTTTCCTAACTTTTTAATGCAGATATGTTATTATTGGCGCTAAATGCCTGTCTATTGGAAAAGCTAGCCCTTCAGTGGTTCTCAGCCTTCCTTAAGTTGTGACCTTTTTAATACAGTTCCTCATCTTGTGATGACACCCCCCCAACCATAAAATTATTCTGTTGCTACTTTGTAACTGTAATTTTGCCACTGGTATGAATCATAAAGTAAATATCTAATATGCAGGAGATATGGTATACAACTTCTAAGAGGGTTGAGAATTATTGCCTTAGGACAGTGCTGGGCTTGTAAAACCTGCTCAATAAAAATGTCATTCACACGAGGGGTTAACTGTTGTTTTGTTTTTCTCAGAGGTGGAACCCAGGTCCTTAGAAACTAGGCAGACACTCTATCAGCAGAATAAGCTACACTCCTGCCCTTGGACTTAATGTCTGGTAGTGCTGAGAAGTTAACAGTCAATGAGAAGGAGTGGAGGGGCATGGGGAGGGTCACACTCAGTGGTTAGGGTCCTGAGAACAAGGAAGAAGCTGACTTTGGAAGAAAGAAGGCGCAGACTAGGGGTCACACAGGATAAGAGGGGCTGGAAACGGCATTTGCTTAGAGAACACCAGCTGAGGGCACCTACGGCTTTTAAGGAACTAGTGAGATTGAATCCTGGCAATGCCCTTGTGAGCAGCATGAGGAGTCTAGGTAAAGTTGGCAGGACCCATTTTTTGGGACTTGTAGTTCTCATACAGATTTGGGTTCTACTGTGATTGCACTGGGAATTCATCAGAATCAGACACCATGGTTTCTTAACAATGCTCTCAGCAGTCACCCACAGAAGCAGAGGCAATAGTACTTATGACACAAACTCACTTCCAATATGGGCCAGAAGCTTTCTATGTAGACCACCATTTTAGCCTTGGGGTCAGCTGCTGATTCATCCCTTGAAGGGAAGGGCACCTGGCCAAATGCTCTCTGTCTTATGTTCCTTTGCTTTTCAAAATGTAGGATTACAGTAAGGTCTTCTCATAGCTGTTTACAATGACAAAAACACACGCATCTGTGGCCAGCGTGTATCAGTAGACTTCCCCAACTTCCCAGTGAGTAGAGTTCTACTTCCCGTAAAGAGAGCCAGGGACCTTGAAGTTGATCCTTTCTGGGGAAATTTAGTTAGGGGTTGCCCAAATACAGCTTCATGCATGCCAGTGTGTGGACACACAGCAAGCACTCCGCCCAGTGTACATCCCCTAGGTCATACTTTTCGGTTCTGAGAACAAGCAGCACAGAGCATCTGCATCGGGTGCCTGCGCTTTGGCTGATCCTGTACTCTGGCGTCTCTCTCGGGCTTGGCTCCCCTTCCCCACCCTCATCTTATGATGGAGCCCTTGACTAGCTTTTATCATAGACAGTACTCTCCAAGGCTCTGCTTGTCTGACGCAATTGGCCAAGTCATTGGAGCATACATATATTCTCCTGCCAGTTTTATCACAAATTACTCACTGCAGAGGATAAACACAAACTCTGGCAAGAAGCCCCAGGCAAGTATCAGAACAACAGCTCTGTGGTACCTGCCTCTCCTCCAGCCTGAACAGCCGGGCATAATAGGACAGTTAGCAGTTCTAAGAGGCACTGTGTTCAACACATTTATTTCATGTTACTGCTCTATTATTATTGTTATTGTTATTGTTATTTATTATTATTATCTTCACTTTTAATTGTTCCTGAAGGATGATGCTTACTAATTTATTTAATAAAACAGTCATTAAAATATTTGCTGACACAGCTGATGGGTAAACAGAAGGACTGTAAAGAACTGCAGTTCAAGTCCTGAGGTTGTTGACGTCACTGTGAGACTCTGGGCAAATCAGTCACCTCTTTTGGCTTTACATTTCAAATCTACAAAATGGGGATAAAGGAAGACACCACACTGGTTGCTTTCTAGTCCTTGAATTCATTATATATGTGTGTGCGGCAATCACCCCAATTATTTTGTGATTTCAAAGCAATAGAAATCTGCTACCCCATATGGCATATGAGGGTGAGGGATTCGGGAGCCACCAGGAAATTCTGACTAGGGGTGTCTTCTGAGGGAAAGACCAGTGTTGCCCATCTGTGGATGTGACTGAGCAGGAATGTCTGGGTCTAAGCTTACTTATGTGGTTGGCTATTGGCTGGAGGTGTTCCCTTCTATGTGGGCCTGTCCTTAAATATGCCTCATTATGTGGTCACTCAGAGTAAGCAAGACAGGAGTCTCGTTGTATTTCATGGGCAAGGACAAGGGATCACATGATCCTGGGACAGCGTGGAAAAGGAAAACCCAAGGGTATTAGTATCACAGGGAGGGGCCACTGTGGGCCTTCTGGGTGCTGCCCTCCACAGACCTCAGTGGAGAAGAGGCTGGGAGGAGCTTTGTAGATAGCTGCTCAACTTGGAGTCACGCTCCCTGGGTTTGTCTCTTCCTGACATGATCAGAAGCAGCTCTTAGAAAAAAATGTGCAGAAAATACCACTTAGAGCCCTGACACCCTCCACCTCACCTTCCTGCTTCTACCCACTCTCCTCATGTAGTTCTGCTGTAGCATTTACTGTTGAATTAACAAATGCTTATGATTATACCCTTATTCATACTCACAGCCAGGCACTGTGTTTTTCCTGACTATTTCTCCTTTTCTACTTTCAACCACTGGCTGCTTTTCCACTTGATTTGCTGTTGCTGATTCTCACACAGTTTTCTACAAGGTCAGTGTCTTAGCCTGTTAGGACTGTTATAACAAAGTGCTAGTGATTCTAGGAAACTTATAATTAACTGAAATTTATTTTTCACTGTTCTGGAGGCTGAGAAGTCTAATATCAAGATGCTGGCATCTGTAGAGGGTCTTCTGGTGAAATCATAACACAAGAGGTGGGAGAGAAAAAGAGATAGAGATAGATAGACTTGGGTTTTTAGTAGTCTTTCCTTATTTTTAAGGAGAATATGTTCCAAGATCCCCCAGGGGATACTGGAAATTGAGGATTGTACTAAATTCTACATATATTTGTGTTTCCTTTATATGCACACCTATAGTAGAGCATGATTTGAAAAATCAGGTATAGTAAGATAACAATGATAAAAATACTAAAATAGAAAATCCATTAATAGTATAGTAAAACAATCATTAATTAGGTAAATCTATTAACTAAAAATTTTCTTTCCAGGCGTGCTAAAGCATATCTTTAATAGCAAGGACATGAGAGGCAGTGGCAGGTAGATTTGAGTTCCAGGACAGCCAGGGATACACAGAGAAAACTTGTCTTGGAAGAAGAGGAAGTAGAAGAAGAAGAAGAAGGAGGAGGAGGAGGAGGAGGAAGAGGAGGAGGAGGAGGAGGAGGAGGAGGAGGAGGAGGAGGAGGAGGAGGAGGAGGAGGAGGAGGAGGAGAAGGAAGAGGAGGAGTGGAAGGGTAAGAGGAAGAGGAAGAAGGGGAGGAGGAGAAGGAGGAAGATGAGGAGGAGGGAGAGAAAAAGAAAGGGGAAAGAGGAAGATGAGATTCTTAAGTGGCTAAGGGGTGATTAGCAACAGAGTGGGGAGACTCTGGACAAAGGAACTATTCATGTAGCTGTATGGATTGAGATCTCATCATAATATTAATAATGAGTTGCAACTCAAAATTGAAGAATTCGTAGCTCTAGAAGTTTCCGTTCAATTTTTTGGAGCATGAATAGGTGACTGAAACCATGGGAAGTAGAACTATGGGATAAGGCTGTATAATGAACCCACTCTCAATACCAGCATTAATCCAGGAGGGCTTTGCTCTCTGATGACTTCCTAATGACCCTGCCTCTCAGAGCCCTAACATGAGGGGGTAGAGGAACAAGAGAGGGGTTGTAGAGGTGTCTGGCTTTTACTTGGATTTGAGTGATCTGAATTCAAGTCATCGGCTTTAGTGGCAAGCCCTTGAACCACTGTCCCCTTTTCTCAGTCCAGTGCATGCTTCTTTATTCTCATTTTTTCCTAAAGTTAGGAAGGCAGAGCTGTGTCTCAAGTAAGCCTGCCTAAGACTTGGTCTTGCAGACCTGATGTCTCCTACAGTTCATCACTGAGAACATGAGCTTGTACGTGGGCACAGTTTAACTATGATCCAAACTAGACAAGCTTGTCTGTCTATGTGGTGAAAACCTACCAGGAGTTGATGGAGGAGCTGGATAGACAGGGAGGGTTCTGACTTTACTGCTCTTGTCCACAGGGATTTAAATTGGAATAATGAGGCAAGACTGAAATTTGAGAACAATTTGCAAGACTCCATAGTAGGTACCAGCCGCAGTTCTGACCCCTCTCTGCTCTATGTGTTTCATTGATATGTGCAGACACTGTGCGTGCATTACTCTACTTAATCTGCACCAAGCCTGGGAAGGAAGAGCTGTCATATCCCCCCCCCCATGATGATGATGTAAATGGGTAGAAAGGACATGTCTAAAAGTCACAGATCAAGAGAGCAGTGGGTCAGGATTGTGTAAGGTGCTGCTCCCGTCTTGCTGTCCTGGCCGCGCTGTGTATATAACTCTGTGTGATGGCACCTAAGCTGGGCGGGGAAGCAGAGGAGAGAGCCTCAGAGAAGGCTGATTTGAGTAGGTAGTCCAGACCCTCTTTCTTCCCGAAAACAGAGCAAGATTTTTAGGCTGGAGGAGCGGAGGGGGCATGTCAGGTGGGAATACGGATGGATGCTTGGGAACTGTAAAGATAGAAAAGGGACATAGAAATTGGGAAAAGACAAATGGTGAGATAAACCAGACCCCAATGACTCTGGACGCCAGGATGAAGGGCAACATGCCAAATAGGCAGCCGGAATAGCATATTTGGATATGAGGAGTAAAATTGCAAATGAGATATATGGTATCCACGAGTCTTATACAGCTAGGTGGAGATGGGACGAGGATGGAGTGGCTCAGAATCTAAACTGCCCTTACTTATTCTGAGTAAGAATCACCGTTGATACAATATTATTTTAACAAATCCTCTCAAAATCTTAACTTTTTTTCCCCCCCAGAAAGAGGAGTCTGGTCTGTGGATGAGGACTTATTTTGGCAGCTGTATAGTTTTGACCAGATATATCTTTGCCCTTTTTTGGCTACAATTATTTTTATATTTGCGCTTAGGATACTAGAATGGATTGATGCCCACATTTGCCTGTGTTCAAAAAAACTAAATCTGTAGGATAAATTTAGAAATGATTAGCCCAGACTACAAATCAGGGCAGCCCATTCATAGTTCATAGATTATAATGTAGGAAGTAATCTCGCCGCTTGTACTTCATCATACTTACACTGGGAAGTTTTTTTTTTCTCCTTTTTTTAAAATGAATTTTCATAGGAGACACAAGATACTGTTAGAAAGACGTTGCCTAGGAATGGCTGGGTCTCTTATGCATGTGCACGCCTCTGGGCCAGGATTGCCACTTAAGCCTGTGTATTAAGCCTGCTCCACCACATTGTAAGACTGAAATACTCATCTAAAGACATCTAAAAAGGAGGTCAGACTTACTCTACATGGCAAGATGGTTTCGGGTTGAGTAAGCAGGTCTAATCCCTAGCAGTTCCTCTGTGGTTCCAGTGGGTGGCCCAGAACTCCTCATTTCTGATTCCCTAAAGTTATTAACTGGCTGTCTTAGGGTTTCTATTGCTGTGATGAAACACCATGACCAAAATGCAAGTTGGGGAAGAAAGCATTGCCTTGGCTTACACTTCTATATTGCTGCTCATCACCAAAGGAAGTCAGGACAGGAGTCAAACAGGGCAGGAACCTGGAGGCCGGAGCTGATGCAGAGGCCGTAGAGAGGTGCTGCGTTCTGGTTTGCTTAACCTTCTTTCTTATAGAACCCAGGACCTCCAGGCAGGAATGGAACCACCCACAAAGAGCTGGGTCCTCCCCCATCACTCACTCAGGGAGGCACTTCTTCAACTGAGGCTCCTCCCTCTCTGATGATCCTAGCTTGTGCCAGGTTGGCACAAAGCCAGCCAGGACCCTTCCTAACACAAAGCTTACAAACACCCCACAGTGCTGGTTGGCTAAGCCATTCCTCCTATACTTCCTTATTTTCTGGTATTGATGTTTTCCCCCTGCTTCCTAGAGTTGCTTGATGAAACTAAGACCAGTCGTTAATTTGAAAAGCAGGCAGGGGATCTCATCTGGCCAATGAGAGCTCTGCTTAGGGCTGGGTCTCTGAGTGAATTGTTTTCCCAGTGTAGCAGAGGTGCACAAGGGGATCATATGCTCGTCACTACCACTCCAGCACTGCAGTGAGGTGGCCCTGTGAGGAGAGAGATTGTGTCAAATAGATGAGGCTGGGGAATGGCCAAGGGGAAGACAGAATCACCGAATTAACCAGTTATGAAACCAAACTTTGAAATTTTCTTTTGTGTGAGAGAACACATTTTTCATAGCACTTAAGAACTTTCTGGATGTGGGCTGGAGAGATGGCTCAGCGGTTAAGAGCAGTGACTGCTCTTCCAAAGGTCCTGAGTTCAAATCCCAGCAACCACATGGTGGCTCACAACCATCCATATAATGAGATCTGACGCCCTCTTCTGGAGTGTCTGAAGACAGCTACAGTGTACTTACATATAATAAATAAGTCTTTAAAATAAAGAGAACTTTCTGGATGATTTTATGTGGGTGTAATGCCAAATCCTGTGGTAATGAAGCAAACCTTCCATCTGCACTGTCCAAGGTTTTTGCCTGGCATTGGACTTAGTTGCGATTATACAACCAGGGCTTCGCTAGCACATACAAAGTGAAAGCCCTTTTGGTATGCATGTCTTAACCTTCTTTTTATGGATTTTCTGCTCGGCTATACTGTATCCTCACATACTTGAACATAGTAAAATTGTGATTATTTTTACTGAGCAGTTTATTTGGCCTGGCATCTGTTTGCTGTATAAATAGGAAACCAGGAGGAACAGAAATGGCCCGTGTTTAGTTCCTTCCCTTCATGATACTGGGACAGCAGATATTGCTCTGTCTTTACAGCTTCTAAGGAAACGTGGCCTCCGATGGGGCTGGTGGCTGTTCCTCCCGCACCTCTCCTGGGCCTTCAGGACTGAGGCTTACAGTCCTGCCCGCAGTTGCCCATCCTATGGGCTCCTTATGGCTGCTTAGCAGTCTTTGTCCTCATTTGTTGTTCTGACTTCACACTGTAGGACCCAGCCAGCCCACTGGCAACCTCATCTTTTCTTTCCCTCATAGTCAAAGTGAAAGAGAAGCCCTGCCCCAAAGTGTTGTTCACCACTGCAACCTTCTTTATCTTGTTCTAGATCACGGGCTCCTTAGATATAAACACATCTTCCGTGGGAATTTTATCCTACAGATGGATGCTGGCTTCTCTTGTTTGGAGGCAGAAGGTGACTGGGCTAGCTTTGCCAGCCATCACCTTGAGGTCCCCTCCCCTTTACAAAATATTAACTGGGATTTGCAGAGATGATTCCTGTGGTACAGCTCCAGGCATCTCAAGGGGGAAGTATTTGCCTCTAGGGTCATCCCTGCTCCTCCAGCCCCAGTGTCCCGCAACCATTCTCTCCTGCCTTGTAAACTGGCAAAGGCAGTCGGACCTTCCTAATGGCAAATCTACTTCCTCTCAAAATGAAGCTCTTTGCATGGAGACACTCCCCAGGGGCTTGAGACCTATAGCTCCCTGGATGTCTTCTGGGTTGCTGAGGCTTGTCTTCTGCTCTGAGCCCTTTCTAAAACCTCAGCCTCGTTTCTGGGTGTAGTGGGCATTTCCATAGGGTTGACTGGACAGGGCCTTTTAATTCCTTCTGTCTGAAGCCCAAATTGCTTTGCTTCGACACTGCATCTCCATGCTTTCCCTCTCTCTATGTCAGCCTGAAATGACATGGTCATCCTCCCGTGTCTTCCTTTACATGGCTAAAAGTTGCCAACCATAAGCCAAATTTAATCATTTTTAATTGCCACCTACTTATCCTCCTCCTTGCTGCGTTTACAACTAAGGCTCACGTGGTACCCATGCTCTGTTTCTGCACAATGGCCGGCACCTATTTAAAAGTCAGACTCAACACCACATTGATCACACTGCTCAGTGTGCTAACGTTGTCTTTAATGTGGACAAGGTGTCCACTGCTTGCCTGGCTCACAGGACAATGTCCAGCTGGTATTTGCTAGTGCCACTTTGGCTGGAGGAAGGTCTTACTTCTACAGACCTGACCCCACCCTCAACCCCTGTAATATACATATTGTCACATGCTTTTTAAGCTTGTTGAAAGTGGACTCCATGACTGGGCCTCTTTTGTTCCAGACTCCAGCATGTCTCTTTAAAACATCTTCCAAAAGCCCCTGTTTTGGGTCAATTCCAAACCCTTAGCTCACTCTGATAGTGAGAAAGGAAAACCACAAACAGGTAAAGGTATTAAGAAACATATACACCCTTGGGAGAAGATAAACGATAAGCCATTTTCAACATAGGCAACTATCATTTCATATGGTCTAAAATACCTGTGGTCATAACGAAAAGCTGGAAGCTCTTCTGTAGAGAAGGCATGTTGCCTGGGAATCGCTCAGTGAGCCAGCACACTGCTCTCAGCAGGGCTTCTCCAGCAGTCCTGCTGGGTGTCCTCAGTGCCTGCTTTGACTGTGCTCTGCTGTTGATCTGTTGCTTCTGTCTTCCTGCTACTTGCTTTTCATTCTTTTGTTCTTGTTTGGTATGCGCTTAATAAACTCACTCATCTTAAGCAGAAAGGGGATGCCCTTCCCTAGTAGCTTGTGGGTGGTGTGGTGTTTTGTGGGTTCTTTTTTTTTTTTTTTTTTTGGTAGCTTGTATTTTGTTTTGGTAGATGGTAGGGTAGTTGGGTAGATGGTGAGCCAGAAATGGACCTGGCACAGTTTAGTTTGCTCCTAGTACCTAGAGGTTACCCAACAGTTTACCCCCAATATAACTGGATTTCACCACCTACCCAAGAGTCTCATTGTCACTTCCCCCTTTCTTCTCCAGATTTAACCTTGACTCGATTGACAGAAAAATCTCTCTGGGCAAAAACATCCTCCAATCATGGATCTTTTGCTTATAGGCACCTGGTGTTTGTTGTTTCTCAAAGTGAACAGCTATTACAACCAAGTGCCTAGAAAACAGGAAAAGGATATAAGGTTACCTGTGAGAAGGAAGGGAGGGGACAACATCCTGAAATGCAGGGACAGTCAGTCACTCAGGGGAATAGACTTGCTATGAAGAGTCAATATTAGTTTCCTAGGTTATAACAAAAAGAAAATGATGCCTTTCCCAGAGGTTGATATGATGATATAAAGAAAACATCATTCAAGCAACAGACTGGGCTTGGAACAAAGAAAATGCAAGATAAAGTATTGCTCTTTCCTACCTGTTTCTCTTCCTTCCAAGAGAGCTCTACTGCCTGTCCTGAAGCTCTACATGCTTAATCTGGACATTCTCTTGCCCGATCCTGAGTCACATTCCATTCAAGCTGTAGAGGAGGTTGGCAATTTCAGCCTTCATTTAAGAGGATATGTGGTGTTCGGAATATTTTGTGGCTATGGGTGAAGATAGGATGTCAAAGGGACCTCCAGCATGCTCTGCTAAGCCATCAGGGAAACTTTCTTCCTGGAGATCAGAATTCCAACATGTTTATAAGAACACCCAAGAGCCTGGGGTACAATTCTGTGTGTTCCTGTGTTCTCAGAGAAGACTAATAAGGAGGAAAGACTCGCTATTTGTGTGTGTGGAATCATCTCATGGGCCTGCAGCCTCAGGATGAACAGAAGGGCACAGGATGAAAGCCAGCTGGGTGCTGCTGTCCTTGGGCTCTTTGCTTCTGCCTGCCATAATGTGCACTATTTAGCTCTGTCATAACTCCACCCACAGCCATGATGGACTGCAGAGGCTTCTGAAACAGTAAGTCAAAATAAATCCATTCTCTTTTTAAAGATATCTATATATCTTTATTAAAACAGATTTCTTTCATATAATATATCCTGATTATGGTTTCCCCTTCTTATATTCCTCCCAGTTTGTCCACACCCCCACTCCATCTGGATCCACTCCTTTTCTGTTTCCCATTAGAAAAATACAGGCTTCTAAGGGATAATAATAAAATATAATGAGATCAAGCAAAAACCTAACAGTCGGAGTTGGACAAGACAAACAAACAGGAGGACACATTCTCACACGCAGGAATCTCCTACAAAGAATAAACTGGAAGCTGTAATATATACCAAGTGACCTGGTATAGACTGTGCAGGCCTTGTGCCTCCGTCTCCATGAGTTCAAATGTGTTTAGCTCACGGTGATTTAGAGGGCCTTATGGTGTCCTCCATCTCTTTTGGCTCTTACTCTCTTCTCACTGCCTCTGCCAAGGAGTCTATGAGTTCCAAGAGGTTTGAGATGGAGGCATCCATTAAGGGCTGAGTGTCTGTGGGTCTCTATTTGTTCCCATCTTCAGCAGGAGGAAGCTTCTGTGATGAAAGCAAGGAACTGATCTGTTAATGTGGTCCAATGTCATTAGGAGTCATTTCATTGCTACATTTCTTTTAGAGCAGTAGTATTTGGTTTTGCCCTAGGTCCCTGTGCTATCTAGTCTCTGATTCTTGGTCATCCAAGCAGTATTTGGTATAGTGGCCTCTCGTGGAGTGGGTCTTAAGTCAGATCAGATATTAGTTGGTCACTCCTACAAGCTTTGTGCCTTGCAGGCAGGATACTTTTAAACAAAAGGGTTTGTGGTTTCCTTGGTACTGTGTTTCACTTTGGGTAATGTGTAGAGTACACTCCTGTGCCAAAGAAAGTAGAACAAAGCAGTGAAGGCTCTATGCAGGCACCAGCTTGGCCTTCCCATGTTCAGTGAGCTGTGTTGGTGTTGTCTTCAGCAATGGAAACTTGCTGCCAGACTGTGGAGAGTGCCCTAACCTAGGTTGTCCTCTAACAGAAGATAGGGTTAAGAATGTGGTACATTTACACAACAAATTATTACTTGGTGTTCAAAAAATGATATGAAATTTGGTGGTAAATGGATGAAAGTAGAAAACGAAATCATCCGGAGTGAGGTAAGCTAGATCCAGAAAAACAAACATGGCATGTGTTTGCTTCTATGTGGATAATGTCAACGATAAGACATTAAGCTACCATTTATAGAACCAGAGATGGTAGGTATAGAGTAAGGAACTGGAGGGAACAGGTAGTTTGCATTAGGAAAGGGAAATAAAATAGATGGTATTTTATTTGTTGTAGAGGAGAAGCTGCAATGGGAAGATCAAGTAGGTAAGGGGGAGGAGAAGGGGATACAGGGGGAATACGGGGAGAGGCAGCGAATATTAAAGGCCATTGAAGGGATAGAATAGGAACCTAATACAGTAGAAGAGTCCTAAAATATATACATATTTGAGGACAATCTAAATGAAGTCATCAAATAATAGGGGAGACAGAGTCCTAACTGGTCATCTCTTTTCACCAAATAAAGCTTCCAGTTCCTGGAACAGGATATATCTAATTGAGTTGTTGACAAAAGAGGCCCCATCGGAATACCCAAAATGCCTAGGCTGTTGCCAAGACAAGCCATTCTGTATTTAAAATTTGCTACCAGATACTTTTTTCAAAGTGATGGAACAGTAACTAACACACTCTTTACACTGAACAATTGTATATAACCTCATTGTTATATATGATATCATCCTTGTATGTGACATCATTGACATATATGACCTCTCATATATGACTTCATTCTTGTATATGACCTCATTCTTGTATGTGACTACATTCTTGTATTGACTTCATCCTTGTATATAATCTCATTCTTGTATATGACCTCATTCTTGTTTATGACCTCATTCTTGTATATGACCTCATTCTTGTGTATGACCTCATTCTTGTGTATGATCTCACTCTTGTTACCATCATTTTACTCTATTAGCTGTAAGTGGCAAATATTTTCTTTGAATTCATGGGTGAGGATGAATATGGATATGGAAATGAGACCACAAGATTTCACAGAAGAAAACACCTAACTTCAGGGACTTCAGGAAAAATCTTCCTCCTTCTCAAAAAAGAAAGTTTTATTGCTGTCTCTGATACACTACCTCAAATCTTCAGCTCACCTCTCAAGGCAACCATCTCTGTAAGCCTGAGCCAGTGTACCCAGGCTATGTGATGAAGCCTCCATGGGGCTCAGAGCTGTACTTCTCACTCCTGTTCTGTGGCTCCTCTGAATCCCCAGTCTTAGAAGGCTGTGGAGGCTGGAGTCTTCCCATCTTCAAGCATAAGCTGGAGCTGTGGAAAACAGCTCTTTTGTGGCAGCTGCATGGCTGCATGGTCTGAGGGGGAACTGCATGCATTTCATGAGGCCCCTCAGAAAGTCTCATAGATGGGGCACTAGCATCCTAGAGTGTTGGCCACATCAACAATGCGTTCTCTACTGGCTTTGCCTCCCTTCCTGTCTCACCGCCCATGTCTTAGAGCTTTTTTCTTTCTTGTAACAGAATAATCACATCCCCTAATTAGCCCCCTGCATCTGCCTGTGTGGAATGCTTTGTCTTAGGTTCTGTATGAAGAAAAAGTCAGACTAAAGAGTGGGGAGACCATTTTCTTTTCTTCTCTCACCCATTCTCTCCCTTATATTTCTTTTTTCTTCTCTTCTTATTCTACAGGGATGAGTTATATGGAACAACAGTGGCCGATTTGTGTTGATCAGAGAAAATGGGGAGAATTAATTTGAGGCAGATCTACAGTCTACACCGGCAAGCCATGAGGCCAATTTTGTTGAATTCACTGACCTCTCTTGTGCAAGAAAAAAATAAACAGAATTGTCTAACCTGGTTTTAGCTGACTATCATAGGATTTTCAGTTGAACATACACTGACAACATCATGTCCACAAATCTGTCTTATTTTAGATGACTGTAAAATCCAATCACACACACACACACACACACACACACACACACACACACTGGTTTTTCAAATCATGACTTGGAGGAGGTAGTAGTGAAGAAAGGTACAACTTTGATTCTCTATGAATAGTTGAAATATAATTTTTCCTTGAGTCAGCACAGTGTAGACAAGTTACTAACTCATGAAGAACAATAATGAAGACAGGATTTCTGTTTCATGATAGGTGTGATGGCTCCATTTCCTGAGGTCTGCCTGTGCACATCAATTTAAGGGAAGATTACTGACTCAGAATAATGATAAATTTCGAAAACGATTCAGAAAACTTACTGAAAGAGAAGCTTACAAAGTTAATTGTTGGTCTTTTAAGCACACAATTTTAGGTTATTATACAAGATTATTTGAAAGTTATCCATAATTCTTCTGCCTAATAAGTACCAGTTACAAGTTATAAAATCACATTTTTTCCTTGTAAAGAATTATCTATCAAAAATGATGACATATATCTTTTGAAATGATAGGATAAGAAGCTGCTAGATTCAAGATATCAAAAGTTTCATAAGCCATATCTACTGATGATACTAAAATTCTTCATATATGAGATGTGATTACAAGGGAATGGAGTTGATTTATATGTATGGCTGATGAAATCTGTCTCATTTAATTCTAGCAATATTTGTGACATGGGCAAGATCTGCTAAGAGAGCAAGACTAGAGCACTATAACTTTGGAGTCAACTGGTTTCAATTTCTCAAGCTTTAGGAAGAAACTTCACCTTTCTAAACCTCAGATTCTTTAACTGCAGAATGTGGACAGTAAAAGTTCTAGCCTGAGGAAATTATGTTCAGTGTGATGGGTTCAGGAAACACTAAAACCTCCCAGTCATATGCCAAGCACCAAAATGATAATAAAAAGAAATACATGGCCAAGCTTTAAAACAACAAAGAGCACTGTACATTTACAGTGAAATGGAAAACCTTTGAAAAATGGGAAAAACAGACTAGGAGCCCGAGCAGAAACCAGAGGTCATCACACTGCTGCACAGGCCACCCCAAGCCTTTGGAGCATCCCTGTCATGAGACTGCCTCCATTGGGAGGGACAGCATGTATGGGTGGCCCACTAAAGTTGCCAGGAGTCTCAGGAAGATCGCCATCAAAAGAGGGATAGAGTGAGACAGACTGTATTTTATTAAGCAGCCTTGGTTACATCTTCTACTGTTATTCCCTTTTATGTCATGACTGGTATTTTTCCCACTAAGAGGTTGAATCTATAGTCTCACTTAGGTTTGTATATATTTAGGGCTATTGAAAGAGTTGTATGATGTTATTTTGGAGGCTAAGTCATAAAAGCTACATGATTTCCACATGAATCTTTTGGGATAATTGCTTTTGGAACTAAATGACTTCCTACTGGGACACAAGCACTCCAACAACTTAAGTCCACATGGAAAGGAACAAGGGTGTTGGGGTACATTGTGCGAAGGTGTGTCTCTTTATAGTCAATTGATAATTCTGTACCAGCAGAGAGCTAAATGCAGGCAGGATCTTGGTATTGTTATTTCTATAGCCCGTTACAGGCCTCATATTTTGTAAATAGTCAGTCATCCCTCTTTATTAGCCTAGAGGCAATCTAGAATTGTATTTGATTGGATGTAATAAAGATCTGATGACAACTAGCTGAGCAGGAAGTGGAGTGGAACTTTGTGTGTGTGTGTGTGTGTGTGTTGTGTGTGTGTGTGAGAGAGAGAGAGAGAGAGACAGAGAGAGACAGAGAGAGACAGAGAGACAGAGAGAGACAGAGACAAAGACAGAGACAGAGAGATATGCTGGGAGAAGAAAAGAGATTTGGGGGATTTGCTAGTGAACACAGAAGTGAAATGAGACCAAAGCAGCCCAGAGAAGTAGGGCTAGCTACACGGTAGGTGTACTGGCTGGTTTTGTGTGTCAACTTGAAACAGGCTGGAGTTATCACAGAGAAAGGAGCTTCAGTTGGGTAAGTGCCTCCATGAGATCCAGCTGTGGGGCATTTTCTCAATTAGTGATCAAGGGGGTAGGGCCCCTTGTGGGTGGTACCATATCTGGGCTGGTATTCTTGGGTTCTATAAGAGAACAGGCTGAGCAAGCCAGGGTAAGCAAGCCAGTAAATAACATCCCTCTATGGCTTCTGCATCAGCTCCTGCTTCCTGACCTGCTTGAGTTCCAGTCCTGACTTCCTTTGGTGATGAACACCAGTGTGGAAGTGTAAGCTGAATAAACCCTTTCCTCCCCAACCTCCTTCTTGGTCATGATGTTTGTGCAGGAATAGTAAACCCTGACTGACAGTAGGTCACAGTGCCAGGATTACGAGGGTTCTGCTAGTTAGTTGGCTGAGAGACTGCCCTAGCTAAAAGACCTAAGCATTAACATATTTATATTACTGGTGGGTCCAAAGAAAGCCCTCCTTATGCAAGGGTCTCTGGTTCTCAGTCTATGTTAAGTTCTTGTCTGATAACATCAGCTGACAGTCACAGAGTGTAGCTATTGAAATAAGGACCCTCCACTTGTGGTGTGATTAGTACATTGAACTGGTTGGAAAATGAGTCTGAGCTGGGCATTTGGGCTGAGGGGACTCTCTTAGGATATTATAGGAAGAGAAAAGAAATCAACAAGGAGGAATAGAATGGGAAGTGGGGAAAGTGGCAGAAAAGCAGGAGCCACTGGGGAGGTGAGCGTCCCACTGAGAGCAGGTAAGTATTATCCTACTGAGAGCAGGTGAATATCTCACTGAGAGCAGGTGAGCATCCCACACACCTCAGGAGTAAGAATACCACCCAGATTTTGTGGAAAAGCCATGAGCAACCTGTGATGTCTTCCTAAATACTATTCCAGTCTGTTCCAGAACATACTTTTATCCAAACATCAAGCAAAGATATAAAAGTCTCATTTTTCACAAAATTGTGTTTATTTTTGTTTTATAGACACCATATTGCATTAGTTCATTGATAATCTGTATATGTTTGATTTTTCTTGGACAAGAACATTTCAACTCTGCTTTTAATAAAACTGAGAAAAGTAATGAGAAATAGAAACAAAGAGCTTCAAATATTCTTATGAATTCTAGAAACAGAAAATATAGAAGAGAAACAATATTCGAATAAATAAATGAAAACTTCAAAAAATAATAAAATGAACTCAGACTTAGACATATTATAATGATACCTCATACCATCAAGGAAAAAAACCCAAGAAATTTAAAGGGTTACAATTAGACAGGTCAACAATGGATATGTAGAAACCTTGATTAAAAATAATGTTGAATTTATTTTTATACCCAGCCCATGATATTTAGTTGTTCATGCTGAAAATAAATGTTCACACATATTAAATGGCAGTTGTTCATGCTGTATATAAATGTTTACACTTATTAAAATTCAGTTCTCTGGCTGGGCGGTGGTGGCGCACGCCTGTAATCCCAGCACTTGGGAGGCAGAGGTAGGCAGATTTCTGAGTTCGAGGCCAGCCTGGTCTACAGAATGAGTTCCAGGACAGCCAGGGTTACATAGAGAAACCCTGTCTCGAAAAACAAAAACAACAACAACAAAAAATTCAGTTCTCTGTGCTGTATATATAAATGTTCACACCTATTAAATGTCAGTTGTACATACTGTACATAAATAAATGTTCACACCTATTAAAGTTTGATATTCTGCCACCACATATTCTCACTGAAGTAATCATTAAAAGAAGATATAATTGTATGAGGCAATGAATCTAAAGGATTTAATGAATCTAAAGCACTGAGAATGGGGAGAAATCTCATTTTCTCTAGTAAAAGGCATGGAAATGGCTAGTACATGCTCCTTTCCTCTACTGAATATATCATAGGCAGGTATGTTGTGACTGGAACTACAAAGAAGACCAAAAAGACCACAGACATGTAGAACATGAAAATGTTTCTCTATTATTTTGTTTCTAGCAATCTATATATTTTCTTTTTTTTGTTTTTTTTTTTTATTGGATATATTCTTTATTTACATTTCATTTCCCTTTTCCTGGTTCCCTGCCCCCCAAAGGTCCCATATGCCCTTTTCCCTCCCTCTGTTCTCCCATCCATCCCTTCCCACTTCCCTGTTCTGGTATTCCCCTACACTGATGCATCGAGCCTTTCCAGAACCAGGGTCCACTCCTTCCTTCTTGTCGGACATCCTTTGTTATGTGGATTGTGTCTTTGGGGTTCCAAGATTCTAGGCTAATATCCACTTATCAGTGAGTGCATACCATGGGTATCCTTTTGAGACTGGGGTTACCTCACTTAGTATGATGTTTTCCAGCTCCATCCACTTGTCTAAGAATTTCATGAATTCATTGTTTCTAATGGCTGAATAGTACTCCATTGTGTATATATACCACATTTTTTGTGTCCATTCCTCTGTTGAAGGACATCTGGGTTCTTTCCAGCTTCTGGCTATTATAAATAAGGCTGCTATGAACATAGTGGAACATGTATCCTTATTGCATGCTGGGGACTCTTCTGGGTATATGCCCAGGAGTGGTCTGGCAGGGTCCTCCAGAAGTATTGTGTCTAGTTTTCTGAGGAACCGCCAGACTAATTTCCAGAGTGGTTGTACCAGATTGCAATCCCACCAACAGTGGAGGAGTGTTCCTCTTTCTCCACATCCTCGCCAACACCTGCTGTTTCCTCAGTGTTTAATCTTAGCCATTCTAAGATTAGGGTTGTTTTGATTTGCATTTCCCTAATGACTAATGATGTTGAACATTTTTTAAGGTGCTTCTCAGCCATCTGACTTTCTTCAGGTGAAAAGTCTTTATTTAGCTCTGTACCCCATTTTTTGATAGGGTTATTTGGTTTTCTGGGGTCTAACTTCTTATAATGAAAAAAACAAATTTATGTTTAATTAAGCCATTACTAATTGAATTTAATGCTATTTCAGTGAATTTCTAAGTGCTTTATTTTTCTACATTTCTTGTCTTTGAGAACAATTAAATTACGTATGCATTCTCAATAAATGTTAAGCTTATTTGTCAATTCATAAATAAATACACAAATAAATTTATTAATGACAACACATTGATTTATCAATCAATTAATTAATTTATTAATATATTTATTTACTAATTAAAATATTAATTCTTATTTTCTATTCCAGGTTGTAAAGTCAAGAAACCATACCTCCATCTTTGTAATTTTTTTTTTTTTACCTATTTGTAACAACTAAGTCAAATTCCCCAGATATATTTTGAGTTCCAGTTTATGGGCAAGGTTCTTTTCTAATTTCTACCTCAGACTATGATACCAATAAATATATTTTAAATGGAAAACAAAAGTTGAAGATACATTAGTTGAAATGAGTAGTAAAGATTGCCTTAAAAATCAAATTAGCCACTGTGCTTTTCCTGAGTTAAAAAAGTACATCTACACTATATTTATTTTGCTGTCTTCCCATTTCCTTTAAATATTAACATAAACATAACCTTATTTTAAAAATAACTATAGCTAGAGGGTAAAGTGAGTAATAATTTCTCTACTGACTTGGGTTTTGTAAAGCTAAATTTACTTCAAGATTTATGAATCTTTGGAGGTCTCAAACAAGCAATGGAAAGATGGTCTTTGTAGAGTGGAGAAGGTGTTTTGTGCTATTGAAATCACTTAAAGGCCAGGTGGTGGTGGCGCATGCCTTTAATCCCAGCACTTGGGAGGCAAGAAGCAGGCTGATCTCTGAGTTCAAGGCCAGCCTGGTCTACAGAGTTACAGGACAGCCAGGGCTACACAGAGAAATCCTGTCTCGGAAAAACAAAACAAAACAAAACAAAACAAAAAAAAAAAAAAGAAAGAAAGAAAAAAGAAAGAAAAAGAAATCACTTAAATACAGGGTTACACAACACACATACACACAGACATGCACACATACACACACACAAGCAGAATACAGCCCTACTCAGAGGAATGTACCACTGAATAAATGAGGCTTTTAAACATGGGTTTGGTAGAGGAATCAGGAATTAAAATATATGAAGTAAAAAACAGGTGACTTGACCATCTTGGGAAAATCCATCATGTCACCCAAGATTTCATCTCCAAAGTGTCTTACCTTCACTTTTGTGGATAACTCATTGGTTTAACCAATACACATTGCCAAACCCAACTCTGAAAAGCAGGGCAGACCATCTGCCACAGTAGATGGTCACATGCAGTGACAGTAAAGAGATGTAGTAATGACTACAAGAAAACGGAGGTGGCAACAGCAAGTCATCCTGTTCTACGCCCACATAAAAACAGGCATGTAGCCTTACTCTCAAGAGTCCCAGTCTGAAATAATCCCTTTTCATCAATACTGAAGACTAGAGTTCCGTTGGACTCTCGTATAGATGAACCTCAAAGGCACTATGCTAAGTAAAAGAAAGTAGGCACAAAGAACCATATGGTTCCATTTATATGAAATATTCAGAACAGGATAATTGTAGAGATAGAAAATAGATCAGTGGCTGGGTGGGGCCAGTGTTGGGACTAGGGGTGACAGAGGGATCTTTAATTAGATAATGGAGAACCATGAGTTTGAGGCCTCTCTGAACTTTATTGAGAGCTCTAGGCCTGACTGAGCAAGAGGCTGTCAAAACAAAAAGAAGAGAAATAAACAGGACCTCAATGACAAATCACAATGATATTAGATAGTTAAGTGGTCCACTGTGTTCAGTAAACTATGAGTTGAAGTAGCTGTAAAGTAGATGTGGTAGTCTGAATGAGAACTGTTACCCACAAGTGTTATGGAAAATATTAAAAAAAAATAAACTCTTGGTGCCAGACCATGCTCCCACAATCCTGTTGGCCCACCAACTCTCCCGGCCCCACAGGGCTATTTCTCCAGTGGAGGTCCTTCCTGAGTACCTCTTGCTTCCGCACGATGTTCCACACACCCTATGGCCAGCAATCTCAACACCTAATTACCCAGTAGAATCAAGACTCTTAAATTTAATTAACCAGTCCAATTTACATATCAATAAAATCACAATTTACAAGAAGCCAATACAATAATTTCAGAGCCAATTGATAATGATAAAAGTTTTATCCCAATATTTCTAACCTAGTTGTGAAATAATAGCTACTTGTCGCTGGAAAGCACCATGCAGGTAAATGTCTGAGGCCATGGTTCTTCCCTCTGCCCTCTGGGACACACCCTCTCTCTGCCACCCCTAGTTCTGCCCTCTTTTCCCTGTCCAATCACAGACCTCCTCTGTACTAATGTAATTGGACAGGGAAAATCCTGTGACACACAGACTCACATATTTGAATGCTGGGTTCCCAGATGCTGGTGTTTGAAGAGTTATGGGGTTTTTAGGGGGTGTAGCCTTTGCTACAGGAAGTACAACATGGGGAGCACTGAGAGTTTATAACCTCCGCTCCTTTTCAGTTCATTATCTCTGTTTCCTGCTTGTGGAAGAAGATATAATCCCCCAGCACTCTGCTCCAGCTGTCTGTGGTCATGTCTTCTCTGTCATTATGGAATATTCCTTTCAGAACCATGAGCCAAAGTGTACTGGTTGGTTTTGTGTATCAACTTGACACAAGATAGAGTTATCACAGAGAAAGGAGCCTCCCTTGGAGAAATGCCTCCACGAGATACAGTTGTAAGGCATTTTCTCAATTAGTGATGAAGGATGGGAGGGCCCATTGAGGGTGGTGCCATTCCTGGGGTTATAGTCCTGGGTTCTCTAAGAGAGCAAGCTGAGCAAGCCAGAGGAAGCAAGCCAGTAAGTAGCACCCCTTCATGTTTTCTGTGTCAGCTTTTTTTAAAAAAGATTTATTTATTGTATGTATATGAGAACACTTCAGACACACCAGGAAAGGGCACCAGATCCCATTAGAGGTGGTTGTGAGCTACCATGTGGGTGCTGGGAATTGAACTCAGGACCTCTGGGAGAGCAATCGGTGCTCTTAACTACTGAGCCGTCTCTCCAGCCCCTCTGTGTCAGCTCTTGCCTCCAGGTTCCCACTCTGTGTGAGTTCCAGTCCTGAATTCCTTTGGTGATGAACAGCAATGTGGAAGTGTAAGCTGAATAAACCTGTTCCTCCCTAATTTGCTTCTTGGTCATGATGTTTTGTGCAGGAATAGAAACCCTGACTAAGACACAAAGTAAAATCTAGTCTGTAAGTTGCTTCTGGAGCTATTGTCTTATCACAGCAATAAAAAAGTAATTGATAGAATAAACTATGTGCAGCAGAGTAATCATAGCGGGGCCTGGCCTGGGTCACAGAGTTGCAGGTTTTGAAACCCCTATGGGAACTTGACTTGGTCTGACTGAACAAATGTTTGCATCGTGGAGTTTGTGTCATTTGAAGCTCAGGATTGAGAGTCCTAGGAAGCCTATTTGTAGGTGTTCTATTTGACTTCCAAACCATAAAGAGCATCATTATCTTAAGAAGGAAATTAGATTATCTTTGGGAAGTATTGTGTAGGGGGGTGGGAATCAGAAAAGCTGATATCTGCAGATATGAGTGTTGTAGGATATTTGATCACACTGTGATTATATTGGTTACTGGAAAAACCTGCTTCTAGTTGTGGTGTGGCTCAGCCTTAGCACACACCTTTAAAATCTCTAGCTAGAATATAGAAATGCCCTTAGTATACACCTTTAATGCAAAACAATGAAAGTAAAGCTAGTAGTTTGTACGACTGTAGTAAAGAAAGTAGTTTGTACAAACAAGGAAGCATCTATGTTTAAAAGTGATGTCTGCTTGAATTGCAAAGAGATGAGCCAGAGAAAGATTTGACAGAATCCAACTTTTGAGAACGGAGAGGGAAGGGGAGCTATTTAAGGGGCTTGAGAGAGAGAGAGAGAGAGAGAAAGAGAGAGAGAGAGAGAGAGAGAGAGAGAGAGAGAGAGAGAGAGTTTTACCAGGACAGTTGAAGATAGAATAAGCCGGAAGATTAGAACAGACTGCAAAAGTTAGTTTGAGGCCAAGGAGAAAGAAGCCATATTGAATCAGAGGCCAAGAAAAAAGCCATATTGAATCAGTCAGCTTGGAGAGGAGGAGTTTGAGCCAGAACAGCTGAGTCTAATCAACTTGTCAGAGTTCAGAAAGAACCAGAAAGTATTGCCTTATTCAGCAAGTCTCAGAGGCTGAAAACATTCTAGGTCAAGATTAGATTGTACAGAGGATAGAAGCTTCCAGGACTAAGCCTAGGTCAGAAAATGGAGACAGTAAGTCTTGGAGATCACAATTACTTCAGGTGAATAAAAAATACTTTTATGCATGAGTTTGCATTGCTTGGGTCTAGAAAATAATCTAAGTCATTAATCAGTCCCTTGGGTGGTGACTGGAGTATTCTAAGAATTGAGGACAGAAAGTACAATGCTTTTTGCCAACTGAATTCCCCAAGGACCATGTCTTGGGTAGGAGAGCAACTATATATGCTTTAGAAGTGGCTCAAGATGCAATCTGGGTTCAAAGTTGAGCCAAACAATTGTGTTCAATGTGAAAGACAGACCCTGAGCAGTTTTCTAGACGGGCATGATCAAGAAGGACAAGGACAGCGCTGTTTGTTACTCATGGTCCCCATTGGGGTTAAAATCATAGACATCAATACATATGAGCAAGGAAAGACACCTTTAATCTACAGTAAAGTAAAACAACAACAACAACAACAACAACACAACCATTTTAGAGATCCACATACACACTATAGTTTATGTATTTTTCCTCTTGGTAGATAGATTTTTTTCTTATTGTGGCTTCTCTTGCTAGACTGTAAGCTTTCCAATGGTTGGGACTATGCTTAGTCCCAAAATAGTGCTTAAAACATGCCATGCTAGGTACTCAGCAAATATTTGTTAACAGAAACAAGCAACCTATAGTAGAACCATGTTTAGAATAACTGTCCACTCTGTTTCTCTGAGGGCTGTGGCTATGCACCTGCACCAGCATCTGTGTGTGTATATACTTTGAAAAGACCTTTGAAGTCAACTGGAGAGGATTATGAGAAATTAGCAGAAGTTTATGTCAACCTTCAGAACACATGAGTTGAAATGAATAAAGGTAGAGAAAAGGGGGTGGGGAGGGAGGGAGGAAGGTAAGGAAGGAAGGAGAGGAGAAGAGAATGAACAGTGTAGACTTAAGGAGTAAACATGGCAGCAACTGATAGAAGGGAGATATGAAGGGAAGAAGTGAAATTCAAGTCAATGAGACTGGAAAACAAGTCCTACAAATGTGCTCAGCTGTCCCTGCCTCAGGTTCCTGTACATGCTGTCTCTGCTAGGACACCAGGTATGTTCCTAGATGACTACTGCTCTTAGCTTAGCTTCCTGGAAGCTTCCTCTGCTTCCTTTCCTTTTCCCGAGCCTAGACTGCTCCTTCTGTGTGCTTGAGATGTTACAGCTCACATCATAGGTAATTGTGTTGGTCTGTCACGAAGCAGACAACACAGGAGTGTCTTACCACTCTTGCTGTCCTGTGTTCTATTCAGGTTCTGTCCCAAGCTAGAAACTTGAGTGTTGATGAATCAGTAAATTAACAGTGCTTACTTATGACCACTGAAATGAGAAATAGGAATTGGTAATGTGTAAGAGTCACCTAGGTGGTACTGGTTTTGAAGGCATGAAGGGGTCCTGAAGAGCAGTTGAGGCTCTTCATTGTGAGAGGCCACAGAAGACCATTGGTGAAGGTGCAGTCTCAGTTGTAATTCATGACCCACAACTTGAAGGGGTCATGCAAAAGAGTTGAGGCTTGGCACCATGAAGAGAGCCTATTAGAGGTTATTGGTGAAGCCTAGTTACAGCAGAAGACAACAGTATTTTGGAGACACCAGTGCCATGAATGACCACCAAAAACAGCAGCATCATGTGGTTCTGTGGAGTACAGGCATCTGGAGCCTAGAAGACAAGGTGTGTGCTACAAAGGGCAGAGCTAGAGAAGTGACCCAAGCCCTTGGAGGAATCCAGAAGATCGTGAGTGGATCCCAGACATTGGAAGGTTGGAGTTTGCTTTTGCTTTTGATTGTGACTTTGCTCTGATAATTTTCCCTCTTGAAGGAAGAAATATTTTAGAGAAGCCCACAGTTAAGAGACTTTTAATTGTAAGAAGACTTTGAATTTTAAAAGAGATAGGGTATTTTAAAGGAATTGAAATTTTAAGAATTTGCAAAAACTGTGGGACTTTTAAAGTTATTTAGATCTTGGGGATGAATAAGAAAGTAAGGATTGAGGCCTAATAGTGATGTGTTTGTGTGTCAAGTTGACAAGGGGGTCAATTGTACTGGCTGGTTTTGTGTCAACTTGACACAAGCTGGAGTTATCACAGAGAAAGGAGCTTCAGGTGAGAAAATGCCCCCATGAGATCCAACTTGTTTCTTGGTAATCATGTTTGTGCAGGAATAGAAACCCTGACTAAGACACCCCTCAAGGGAGGGCTCGAGCTAGCTCTGTGGTTCTTCTCAGATTCCTGAGTCCATCTCTATATTCCTAAAGAAAGTGGTAAGAATCACACCCAAGCCATATCATTTAGTGATACAGCAACAGAGGCATTAATTCAGGGACTCTGTTAATAATCACATTTAAATATTGATGGGAAGTCCAGCAAACTCACTGCCCCTCTTTTGTTTGCAATGTCTTCTTTTCTCTAGAATCTGGGTTTTATAGTTGGAGTCACTTTGAAAGGGTTACTTATTATATGGTTCCAACAACAAGGGAAGATACATTTCTTCATTATTTCCCCTTGCTTGTGACTTTCCCAACAGTGTGTTCTGTCAAGAAAATTAATAGGTTCAAATGAAGAGATCATCTTGGGAGGCAATGTTTTTCAGAGTGTTACCGGTTCATTTGTAATTGCCTTTGTCCTGTTGAGTGGCAGATGCACAGAGTGCTTACTCAGAGGACAGTGGGAAACTCAGATCAGGCAGGGAGCAGAGACTAATGGGAACTGTACACACTGACAGGCTTGGTTTAGAAAAAATAAAATTTCCGTGTGGATGCAAATATTTTAAGAAGTTGATGGTCTGTGTTTTCAGTGCCATGCTAGCATAATCTCAGGTGACAAATTAAGTCTAGCTTTAGAAAATATTTTTTGATTTTTGCTCCCTTTTCATTTACTCTTTTGTTTGGAAAAGAGGTCGAGGGGAGGTATCAGAGGACACGGTTTTGGAGAGCTGATTCTTTCCTTCCACCATGGAACTTCCAGGGACTGAACTCAGGTTGCCAGCTTTTGTGAAGTGTCTTTTTACCCACTGTGATGTGGCCCAGGGAGTGTCACTATTAGGAGGTGTGACCCTGTTGGAGTAGGTGTGTCACTGTGGGCATGGGCTTGTCCTAGCAGTCTTCAGAACAAGAGGTGGAACTCTCAGGCATTTCAGCTCCATGTCTGCCTGAATGCTGCCATGCTCCCACCTTGATAATAATGGACTGAACCTATGAACCTGTAAGCCAACCCCAATGAAATGTTGTCTTTCTAAGAGTTGCCTTGGTCATGGTGTCTGTACATAGCAGTAAAACCCTAACTATGACAGAAGTTGGCACCAGAGACAGGAGTATTGCTATGATAGTCCTGGCCATGCTTTTGTTTGGAAGAATGTGGATTTGGGGACTTTGGATTTGGTAAGCCATGGAATGTTTTAAGTGGGGCTTCATGAGCCATCCTAATAGGAATATGGAAGACTTTGTTGCTGTGAGTGATTTGAACTTTGCAGAACTGGCTCAAGAGGACAGTGGATAAGAATTTCAGTATGTGGCCTAGAGACTGTTTTGTGGTATTTTGGTGAAGAATGTGGCTGCTTTTTGCCCTCACCTGGAGAGTCTGCTTGAGGTTGAGATGGAGACTCAGATTAATTCCATTGACAAAGGAAGTCTCAGAAATGCCCAGCATAGACTTTGTTCTCTGGTTAAGTCTCATGAAGAGAGTTTTAAATTAGCATAGCAAACTTAGAAAGGAAAAATATAAAATATATGGTTCAAGTATAAAGGGGCACCAGGAAGTAAAATGGAGCTGAATCCTGTGTTTAAGAATATTACATTGAAAAAAAAAAGAATATTAAATTGAATTAAGAGAGTGGCAACCTTGGGCCAAGATTCCATCCAGCTAAGTTTAGGTCCAGGCTTGGTGACACAAGCCTATAATACAAGGAGACAGAGATGAGCAGATCTCTTGAGTTCAAGGCCAGTCTGACACAGAGCAAGTTATAAGTAGAGAAATGCTTAAATCCCATTACATGCCTTTAATCCCAGCACTCGGAAGACACAGCCATGCAGATCTCTTGAGTTCAGGGTCAATCTGCAGAACAAGTTCCAGGACTGCCAAGCTTAGGCAGAGAGGGAATTGGAAAACAGAAATCTGGTGATGATGTAATAGAATGAAGAGACATGTTTCAGTTCTAGCAAGTAGTAGAACTTCTGCAGCTTTGACCACATGTCTCTGCCTTTATAGTCAAGAGAAGGAGCTACTGGGACCATTGATGCTGGTTAGCAGAGCTAAGAAATTAGCAGTGACTAAGAAAAGACCAACATCACTGAGGTGAAATCTTCTGGGAAGTGTTTTCTGAGAGCTCAAAGAAGCTGTGTTCCAGAGATAGACAAGGTTGTACCTTGTTCTGCAGCTGTACTTGGTAATGAGTAAGAGTCACCCAGGCGGTACTGGTTTTGAAGGCAGGAAGGCGTCATGAAGAGCAGCTGAAGCTTGGCACTGTGCGGGGCCATGGAAGGCTATTGGTGAAGGTGCAGTCTCAATTGCAGTTAAAGGCCCAGGACTGAAGGGCAATACAAAAAAGTTGAGGCTTGGCACCATAAAGGGAACCTATGAGAGGCTATTGGTGAAGCCTGGTAGCAGGGAGAAACCCAAGCATGTTAGAGATGCCAGTACCATGGGATTGCCACTGAATCAGCAGCAGTGGAGTGGAGTCAACCAGAGCCTAGAGTGCTACTGAGGGAAGGGCTGCAGAAGTGGTCCAAGACCTTTGGAGGAGCCCAGAAGATCGTGTGTGGATACCAGACACTGGAACAAGAAGCTGTGAAATTAAAGTTGCCTTGGAGAATCCAAGATGTTTGAGATGCCAGAGGCATAGGATACCTGTCGAGGAAAGCTGCTAACAGGGAGTGGAAACCGCCCAGGAGAAAGAAGTTTGGTGCAGTCAATCAACAACGATGAAAAAGGAGTGGAGATCTGAAGACCACTTTGGAGATGCAGAGTTTGAAGTTTGCCCAGTTAGTTTCCAGTCTTGCTTTGGGGATTACAGTTAAGTGATTGGATGAATCTCAGAAGAGACTTTGAACCTTGGACTTTTAACATTGTTGAGACTTCTATAGACTATAGAGACTTTGGAAGTTGGAATAAATGTACTTTTTTTGTTATGCTATAGCTAGGTATGACCCCCATAGACTCATTTACTTCAACAAGCCTATAGGGACCAGGGAGTGGAATGTGATGGTTTGTGTTTGGCCCAGGGAAAAAGGGGAGCATTTTAGAGAAGAGGTACTAGGTATACCAGGCATGCACAGGAAACCTGTGTGTAATTCAAAAGACCAAAGGGCTTCAGGAACACTATTTGATAGTTAAGGAACACAATGGGGCATAAAGACAAAGGTGATGCAGAGAACTGGAAGACTGAACCTGGATGTCTGGAGAGCAGATGCTCAACTGGTAATTGATTTATGGGAGAAAAAGATGGAAATGGCTCAGTGGTTAAGAACACTGGCTGCTCTTCCAGAGGTCCTGATTTCAACTCCCAGCAACCACATGGTGGCTCACAACACCATCTGTAATGGGATCTGATGCCCTCTTCTGGTGTGTCTGAAGACAGTAATGAATATTAAAAAAATTAAAATAAATAAATAAATACTTTAAAAAAGAGATGGAAAATGAATGATCACAATGGTGGTAAATGGAGAAAGTATTCTGATCATTCTTCAGAACACTGGAAAGAGGTTGAAAAAAATAACTGTAAATCTTGAAGAAATTAGAAGCCCAAATCTTTTGGCCCTATCTGACAGGAAACAGAAACTTCAGGGCTCTAGATGCTGGGACTTGAGGTTTGTAGTAGAGGACGGGGGAAGAGTATTAGTGTAGCACCCAACTCCTGACACCAGTCTCAAGAACACTGGCAGCCAAAATGCTTTGTACATAGCCAGAGATTTCAGAACAACCTTTCCAAAACCAAACCAAAACAAAACAAAATAAAACCAACCAACCAACAAAACAAAACAGAACACAACAGAACAACAACAAAACCCTAAACAAAAACAACATTAAAAAATACTCAGACATTGAAAAATGGAAGTTCTGCCATCTACACAGGGCTTTTACTTTGTCACGCCTCACTCTTGACTAGGAGAATGGTGACAAAACTTACCTCCACCGTCCCAGCCAGTGGGTGAATGAGCAGATCTTTGCCTATATCATCAGAGGTTAGAGAATTAATTTTTTCTTTTTTTTTTCATTTTTTAAGAGAATTAATTTAAAATAAAAATGCAGGATCTTACATTGGGTCTTCATGGATTATTATCTATTGGATTTATGTAAAATATATATACACAGAGAAAATATGAACAGTATGAAAATATATTGAACAAAAGCATCTCTCCTTTCTAATTCGGATCCCAGACAATCTAGAGCCTTGTCCTGGAGAGAGAACACAGCAATTTCTGGCTCTCCCTTCTTGTTTGACACCAGATTCCTCTGTTTGAACACACATGAATCAGCATACAGACTCTCCTGCACCTTGCTTAGTTTTCTCTCTGGTATGTTTGTCTGCTCAGACTTTTTGTTTTGCTCTTTGTCTATTTCCCTCCCTGAGGCAGTATTGTCTATAACCCCACCTGGCCACATTAAACTTGTGGCGATCCTCCTGCATCTGACTTCCCAGTGCCAGAGTTGTAGACAGCTGCCACTACACTCAGCTCTACTAAGTGTTTCCTGACCACTGTTGATGTGTCAACACAGACCCAGGCATGTGGAGAGCTGGCATGTTCCAGATGCCCTGTAGGATCCACACAGTTCATACAGTGACAAGCACCTACTAGGCACGCAACGTCACTTCCCACACCGACCTCCCTGTAGAGGATGTTTAAGGGATTCACAGTTGTTAAAAGAATTATGAGTCTGAGCTGGATCCTTGCCATGCTGGCATGTCTTACAGTTCTCTGTTGCTGGAACTTTTGATTCATGCCTCTAGATCTTAAGGATGCTGAATAAAAAAAACCAAGTTCCATAGAGCTTGTCGCCACAGTGACAAAGAAACCCAAAATTTCCTCTAGGTTTAAGCTCTCCTGTGTGCATGTGTGTTTGTATGTGCATGTGTACATGAGTGTGTATGCACACATGTGGAGGCCAGTGTCAACTTTCTTCATCCATCATTGTCCACCTGATTTTTGAGACCACAGTTTTATGGTCTGGAGTGCACCCATCTTGCTGGCCTGGATGATCAGCCCACTCTGAGGATCTTCCTCTCTTCTGCCCCAGGACTGGGGACCAGAGCTCAGAGATGTATGACGACTTAGCATGCACTTTACAGACTGATCCATCTCTCCACCTTCTCCCCAGCTTCAGGGTCTAAGTTATTATTGTGAGGATTAACCACCTCCCGCCGAACTGTCTGATAACACCCTTAGTGTTCGCAATGTCTCTGAACCTTCTGGGGATCAGCTCTCCTTTGCAGTTCCAGCTAGCAGCTACCCTGACATGCTGGGGGCTCCTGAGTCTTTCCAAGTTTAGGCTGAAGCTTTCCCAGAGTCAGGAGTGTTTGCTCCACTCTGTCTGTACCAGTTGTACTCACGACTGTAATTAGGTAAATGTTCAAAAATTACGCAGACCAATGAAATGTTTGCGCTAAAAGAAGTTTTAATGAAGACTGAGCAAAGTTCCTTAAAATTGGGAAGACTGAACAGTTAAAATTCTGCTTATTTAGATGTTGGTAGAAAACTACAGAAAAGTGGTGAAAATTAGTTTTTTATGAAAAGCTAGAAAGTGTACTCTTATTTGCTTTAAAAAAATACTCAGAGACTATTAAATATGTGCTTTGGAAAATAAAAACAAAAACAAAAACACAAACACAAAACATAGATTTAGCTTCAATGACAAGATTACCAAATGACCCCATCTTTATATGTACACACATCAAATAAGAAATTTGAAGTATATATGCCATTTTAAAATGATGGTTACTTTAGAGATAAACTGAATGGTTTGGCACAGTTCAAAGACTAAGGAGCAGAGACTAAAAATTGTGTCTCATTGCCTGCTGACTTTGACCACGGAAATTACCCAGTCCCCTGTCGGGCCCAGCAGGCGGGCCTGACTGTGGGAGTGTGCTTTGTGGAGACTGCTCTTTTATTCCTTTAGAAGACACCCAGTCTGTTGCAAGCTCCATAGCTCTGAGTTCCTGCCAGCCTGCTTTTCTCTACCATGTTGTATTTTACCATTTCCCTACTCTCTGATGTTTCTCCTAGCTTCAAACTGTTAGTTTTTATATTTATTTATTCTTTGAGAATTTATACATATATACAATGGGGATATGGGGTTATCATACCCTATAATTGCTCATTTTCTCTTCTTCCTCCTCTTCTTCCTCCTCCTCTTCCTCTTCCTCTTCTTCCTCTTCCTCCTCCTCCTCTTCTTCTTCTTCTTCTTTTTCCTTCTCCTCCTTCTCCTCCTTCTCCGCCTCCTCTTCCTCCTCTTCTTTTTCTTCTTCTTTCTTCTTCTTCTTCCACTGTGGATCCACTGCGGGCAGTTAACTCTGCTGTATGCACATGGGTACAGTGCCATCCACTGAAGCATGGAAAAACCTACCAATGGCCAAATCCCCCAAAGAAAGATGACTCAGTCTCCCCCAGCAGCCATCAGCTGTCCATAGCACCCCATGTGAGAGTGAAGCCTTGGGAAACTCACCCCATTCATGCAGGAAATTTGACCGGCTTGATTTTGGGCAAGTAACCACAGTTTCTGAGAGTTTCTGAGGACCAGCCATGTCACTTCTGGAAGACCACATTTCAGAGCACCCCCACCTGCTTTAAACTGTTTCTGTCTCTGGTTTCCAATCGAGCTATAGCTATTGTGATTGTTCCCAATTTTATGATACAGGCTTGTTTTTCAAGGAAAAGAAAATGCCATTTAAAAATTATCCACACTGGGGGTAACTCACTAGAAGTAGCTCAGCAGTTGAGTGATTTCCTAGAATGTGCAGGACCCTGGGTTTGATTCCCCAGTACTGTAGGAAAACAAAAACAAAAACAAAAGCAAACAAAGCTGCAAGTGGTCCATGTTCACATCCCTTTGAATCAGGACCACCTTTCTTGATTTCTTTTTTCCTAAGAATGACAAATAGCCCTCCTAATACATTCCTTAACCCAGCATCTGTCCATGGAGTTCTTCCTCCATGGACCAAGCCCTGTGGTGACAGAGTGGCCAAGGCGGAGCAACCATCATGAGCTGAGTGACATTAAATGATCTCACTCTCACCCAAGCTGTCCTTAAACCTCTAGTCCCTTTAAAATTCCACCAATTTCCATGTCTATCAGCTGCAAGGTCTTCAGTCAACAGCACACTGTTCCTTTTTCAAACTCTCTTCAATAGCACACTGTTCCTTTTTCAAAATCCATTCTCCAGTCTTTGATCCAGGAACATTCAAATATTTACCCTAGCATTTCTTCTTGGTTGGGAATTGTGAAGGTATATTTATTTTTTTATTTAAGAATTTAATTTTCTATTTAAGACTACATGAGGAGGACCAACTGCTTCATTTTTGCTCCTTCCTCGTTATTTAGCAATGGGATTTCCTTTTACAAGATGACATCTCTCTTTAGTTTGGAGGTTTCCACAACTTGAAATTACTAGTGTAAAAGAATTATGTGCCCTTAAAGGTTGTTTGTCTGAATCTATATGCAGCCTACTCTCTCTTATGTGTTTCTCACGCTGTTTTTTGTGTGTACATGCACACGTCTGTTAAAGGGACGGGTCTCCATTTTCAGATTCCTGAGAACTGCAGAGATTTCTGGCCAATGATTCCTTTCCAGAATGTGCTATCACCCTTAGAGGGCTGGGTCTATAGAAGTCCATAAAAGAGATTATCAAGGGAAGAGACTATGAAGGGAAATCCACACAGAATTAAACTGAAGAATACTTTGGATAACGAGCCTGCCTGACATAAAGACTATAGCTCTTCATCATCAGTACTTCATGGTGGCATTTGACTGATGAGATAAAGTTGCCAGGGGACTGTTTCCGACACTTAAAGAAGCAGAATTGATCTACAATTGGATGGAAGTTGCCAGGAAGACAATAGCACTTCTGGTGATAATGTATCTATTAGGAATTTTTAATTAGTGAGGGAGTCTGGCAGAGTCTGGATTTCAGTTTCAGGGACCAATGGTAGAACTGGAATAAAGATGCTGCTGAGGCCAACTAAACATGAGATATCTGTCAGGAGGGAAGGGGGCTGGTGTTCCAGCAGTGCTGCTGCCTCTACTGAGTCTATCACCAACTCCTCTTCGGTCCATCACTGGACCTTTGGGTCCATTGTTTAAATACTGGGGTCCCCAAGCATCATTCTCAGATTACCTCCTTCCCCAATGTACACACTTATTCCAGATGCTTGTACTCACACCCTGTGTTTCTGGAGTGTGCTGAGGATCATCCAGACTTCTTTTAGGATTTTACCCAACACCTTGACTGCAGCAAATCTAAGACTGAACACAGGCAGGTGAGATGGCTCACTGGGTAAGGGCACTTGCTGTCAAGCCTGCCAATCTTAAGTTCAATCTCTGGGACTTACATGGTAAAAGGGGAAAATTGATTCCCACAAGTTGTCCTCTGGTCTCCCATACACGCCGATGCATACACATGCCTTTGCATACACATGCACATGCATACATGTACACACAGAACTGAATACGCACATTATCCTTAGTTTCCTGTGTTCTGTACTGTGGATAAGTGGATATATGGCATTATATCCTCTACCTGAATGCCTATGCAAAGGTCACTTTCCTCCCTCTCCTGAGACCTAGGCTTAGGCTTTTTCTTACTGTTTTCTCTTTTAAAGTTTGCTATTCATCTAGTTCTATAACCATCCTAGACCAGGCAGTGTTTATTAGCACTTTGCAGCCTAAAATTGTGAGCAGGGCAAGGTGCTCCTGTGTTCAGTGAAGCCATGGGATATGAGTAGCACTGTGGGCAATACCTTCAGTATATTATGTTTGATTAATTTTTAAAGATTGATTTTATTATTTAACTAGGTCTCTCTATGTATGTGTGTGTGCACATGGGTGCCTGCAGAGACCAAAAAAAGATAATAAATCTCCTGGAGTTGTGAGCCACTTGGTTTGGGTGGCTGAGAACTCAGATCATTGAGAAGAGCAGCAAGTGTTCCAAACTGCGGAGCCATCTCTCCAACCTCAATTAGTTTTTGGTCATTACATGTCAAGAAACATTTTCCTGTTGCCTGACATGGCTGCATATTGATACCAACCCACAGTGTAAGAAACTGAACCCTTCACCACTTACTGGTGTCTTTGCCCAGACTCCCTTATCCAGACTAAGCACAGTTCACAGCCACCTAATGGCTTAGCCCCATCACAGTCTAAGGGAAGGGTCTTTCATTAGAGTGCAGGCTGATGTTGTGTGGCTTATTTCCACTCCCAGCTTTATTTTCTCTAATGTCTTGTGGAGAAGGTAAAAGACTTGCATGACTTAAGGAGAAACTAGTATCTACTTCTAATGGCTTGTGCTCTGACTGTATAAAATGATTTGACACCTTTAGGATGCTGTCTGTTGTGATGGTTTGTATATGCTCAGCCCAGGGAGTGGCAATATTAGAGGGTGTGGCCCTGTTGGAGTAGGTATGGCCTTATTGGAGTAGGCGTGTCACTGCGGGTGTGGGCTTTAAGACCCTTATCCTAGCTGCCTTAAACTCTTCCATTAGCAACTTTCAGATGAAGTTGTAGAACTATCAGCTCTGCCTGCACCATGCCTGCCTGGATGCTGCCATGTTCCTTACCTTGATGATAATGGACTGAACCTCTGAACCTGTAAGCCAGCCCCAATTAAATGCTGTCCTTTATAAGACTTGCCTTGGTCATGGCATCTGTTCACAGCAGTAAAACCCTAACTAAGATATCTTTCCTTGGGTATTCCTTTAGATGAAATATCCTTATGCATCTACTTGTATATTATAGCGTATCATTCAAAACTCAGCCAAATACCACATCATCTATAAAGTCTTTCTAGGTTTTTCCAGAATCCATAGTTCCTGCATTATTTACATGTTTCATACATACATCTATTACTTCACTATATTATCATGCCTATTTGTTAGTTTTGTTCCAATGACCGTTGAGCTTAAAAGGAGGGGACCCTGCCTGATTGTCTACCCAGTGTTCCAAATTGTACAAGTTCAAAAACCCACCCAAGGGCCTCAGTTAAAGCAGCAGCACAGATAAAAACATCAGGAGAGAGTGAGAAATTGAACGGAGACGCTATGAGTTACATAATGTGAGGGCCATGAATTTACTGTCTGTGTCCAGGCAGAGCAACTAACTGGTAAAAAAAAATCATCAATTTCTAAGTATAATAAATAACGCATAGTCTAGAAGAAATAGATAAAAAATACCTTTAAAACAATCAAATGTTCCATGTAGCTGGCAGATACAAAAGCACCTATTACAAGAATGTACACAGATTCACCAGACAGTGGTAGCACATGCCTTTTATCCCAGAACTTGAGAGGCATAGGCAGGAGGATCTCTATGAGTCTGAGGCCAGCCTGGACAGGGCGTTCCAGGACAGCCAGGGCTACACAGAGAAACCCTGTCTCCAAACCCCCAAATTAAGCTAAACCAAACCACCAACAACAATGAAACAAAAACAAGTATGTACCCAGACTCAATGAAAATGTTTAAAGATTAAAGTTAAAATTAAAAGAGTAACTCCTGTGATTGGAGATGTAGGAATATTGCCAGGAAGTGAAATCTATCCTGTATCACTTTTTGTTGTTGTGACAAAATACTCAGGAAAAAAGGGAAAGATTTACTTTGGCTCATAGCCTCAGATATTATCAATAATAGGATAAACTTATTGCTTGGGGCCTGAAATGAGACAGATTATCATGGTAACAGGAGCATGTGGTCATAGAGGCATCTGAACAGGGAGCAAAGAGAGGGAAAGGACCAGAGACAACTTAAAGTCTTCAAACTCACACCTTCAGTTGCCCACTTCCTCCAATAAGTCCCACTTCCTAATAATCCACCCAGTGATGAATTCCTTGATTATTCCATTGCACATAGTGACCCCATGGTTCCATCATCTTTTAACGTTGCCACTAGCTGGGAGCTAAGCCTTCAGCAATGGACCCTTGCCATGATCTTCACGGCTTAGGGACTGACCTAACTGGGGTGATGGGGAATGAAGTTGTAGCAGACACACATACAGAAAATCTGAGAGTGTGCTCTGACAGAGATGCAACAGCAGAAACTCATAGCATTTACTATATGCAGCAGGAAGAAGGAGGAGGCAGGTCAGGTAATCTGAGTAGGAGGTCTAGGTGGGGAACAGTCTGCAGTCATCTGGGAGGAGGAAGCTGTACTGATAGCTTCTGTATACAATGTCAATGTTAGGAACCACCTAAAAAGCTCCTGACCCAAAACATCCAGGAATGCTGGGACACTCTGAAAAGACCAAACCTAAGAATAATAGGAATAGAAGAGGAAGACTATTTTCAGCTCAAAGGTCCAGAACATATTTTCAACAAAATCATAGAAAAATATTCCCAACCTAAAAGGAGATGCCTATAAAGGTACAAGAAGCTTACAGAACACCAAATAGGTGGGACCAGAAAAGAAAGTCCCCTTGCTACATAACAATCAAAATATTAAATATTAAGAACAAAGAAAAAATATTAAAAGCTGCAAGGAAAAAAGAGCAAGTATCAGATAAAGGCAAATCTAACAGAATTAAACCTGACTTCTCAATGGAGACTCTAAAAGCCAGAAGGTCGTAGACAGATGTTCTGTAGACTCTAAGAGATCACAGATTCCAGCACAGACTACTGTGCCCAGCAAACCTTTCAATCGCCATAGAAAGAGAAAACAAAATATTCCATGACAACATGAAATTTAAACAATATCTATTCATAAATCTACCCCTACAGAAGGCACTACAAAGAAAATCACAACCCAAGAAGGTTAATTACACCCATGTAAACACAGGCAATAAATAATCTCATACTATGCCCCTGAAGGCATTGCAGGTGTGGCCGCTGTGTCACAAGTGTATCAGTAGGTAGCAGAGAGGAGAGAGGCTATGTTTTTTTTTTGTTGTTGTTGTTTTGTTTTGTTTTTGTTTTGTTTTTTAAATTTTTTTATTTTCTATATTCTTTGTTTACATTCCAAAGACTTTCCCCTTTCCCAGTCCCCCGCCACACGTCCCATAAGTTCTCCCCACCCAACTATTCCCCAATCATCCCCCCCCACCATTTCTCTGTTCTGGATCTATAAAACTGGATCCAATCTTTTCAGGTCCAGGGTCCTCTCCTTTCTTCTTGGGAATCATTTGAATTGCTAATTGTGCCTTAAGTATTTAGGGCTTCTGGGCTCATTAATATCCACTTATCAGTGATTGCATTTCATGTGTATTCTTTTGTGATTGGGTTAACTCGCTTAGGATGATATTTTCCAGATCTAACCATTTACCTACAAATTGCATGAATTCATTATTTTTAATTGCTGAGTAGTATTCCATTGTATAAATATACCACATTTTCTGTATCCATTCCTCCCTTGAGGGATATCTGGGCTCCTTCCAATTTCTGGCTATCATAAACAAGGCTGCTATGAACATTGTAGAGCATGTGTCTTTATTGTATGCAGGGGAATCCTCTGGGTGGTATGCCAGGGTCCTCTGGAAGTGACATGCCCAATTTTCTGAGGAACCGCCAAACTGATTTTCAGAGTGGTTTTTACCATTTTGCAATCCCACCAACAGTGGAGGAGTGTTCCTGAAAAAGGATAACCTTTTCAACAAATGGTGCTGGTTCAACTGGAGGTCAACATGCAGAAGAATGCGAATCGACCCACTCTTATCTCCTTGTACTAAGATCAACTCCAAGTGGATCAAGGACCTCCACATAAAACCAGACACACTGAAACTATTAGAAAAGAAACTGGGGAAGACCCTGGAGGACATGGGCACAGGGGGAAAGTTCCTGAACAGAACACCAATAGGTTATGCTCTATGATCAAGAATTGACAAATGGGACCTCATAAAATTACAAAGTTTCTGTAAGGCAAAGGACACTGTCAGAAGGACAAAACAGCAACCAACAAAGTGGGAAAAGATCTTCTCCAACCACACATCCGACGGAGGGCTAATATCCAATATATATATAAAGAACTCAAGAAGTTAGACCCCAAAGAACCAAATAACCCTATCAAAAAATGGGGTACAGAGCTAAACAAAGAATTTTCACCAGAAGAAATTCGGATGGCCGAGAAATACCTTAAGAGATGTTCAACATCATTAGTCATCAGGGAAATGCAAATCAAAACAACCCTGAGATTCCACCTCACACCAATCAGAATGGCTAAGATTAAAAACTCAAGAGACAACGAGAGAGGCTATGTTTATGCTTGGTGTTCTGATCTGTGAATTAATCTGAATGAGTAGTAGCCAAACATTCCCTGAGAAAAGTGAGCCAGAGATGACGACCAGTCTGGTGCCAGGCAGGCTAGGCAGGTCCAGACAGGGAGCTAGCCTGAGAAACCACCAGGCTAACATCATGTGGACATCAATGGGATCCCAGGGCAAGGTGTGAACCAGGGACTAGAAGAAACCCCTTCTCCAGCCTGGGACAGCAGGCTCTTAGAGGGAGTAAGCCTAAGGCAGATGACCCTTGTTGAGGAGTAAACCCTGAAGCCATGGGGACTGGACAGGGAGGGAGCTAGCCTGAGATAACCACCAACCCAGCACTATGCAGGCCCTGGGGTGGGGCAGACCATGCCCAAGATGATCCTTTCCCGGGGCCATAATACATAAGAGGGTCATAGCACTCCTGAGATAACCCTAGATACTCAGAGACCCCCAAGCACCGCTTGGGGCATGTAAATGGTGGAGAAACAGAAAAGAAAGAGAAACAGAAAGATGTGGGTACAATGAAGAGGGACAGAACTGGAGACTCGAGGACAGTGAGGAGCAGACTGATGTGAATAGCTAGTGATGCTACTGGGACCATGTTAGAGTCCTGGAATGTGCTCCCACTGGGGGTCATGTTTGGGGCATGGCCTTGAAACAGCAGGGTTCTGTTACCGCCAAAGGCCAGGCAGATGTCCCTGGTCTGGGTGGCCTCCTGAAGACAGGTTGATGTCTGAGGGCTGTGCAGAACTGACCCTGCTCTTCACCTGGGCATCATGGGAGAGCTGGTCTGTGAGGTGTCAGAGCACACCCCACCCCTAGCCAGTTATAATACTAAGAAGAATGAGCCTGCACATTTCAGGAGTGGTGGACGAGCCAGCCAGAGCGTATGAGTGTGAGAGCTGGCCCTACCATTTGCCTCCCATGCATGAAGGAGCAAGAGGGAGAGATACCCCTCCCCCACCTCCTAGCCTTGGCACCTCTGGCTGTAATAGGTGGGAGACCTCGCCATGTTTTCATGAGAGCAGGAGAGCTGTCCCTGCCCCTCACCAGCTCAGCACTCAGGAGAATGGGCCCCTCATCTTGCTTTGGGCAGCATAAGAGAGCTGGCTCTGGATTGGGGGTTGCAGATGAGCTGGCCTTCCAGGGTATGAGCATGGGAAAGCGGTCCCTGTTCAGTGGCATTGTGTGGGACAGATTTTCCCTTCCCTTCCTTTTGCCATCTGGTGGGCAGAAGAGCTTGCCCCATGGTGTCATGAGAGCAGGAGAGCTGTTCCTGCTGGTCACCTGCTGTAGCACTTGGGAGAGCAGACCCTGGAACTTGTCTGCCATGCGGTGACATGGGCAAGGGAGAGTTGTTCTCCCCAACCCCCACCCCTTGTTGTCTATGGCATGCAGGAGAGCTAGACTCGGGTCATGAGAGCAGGAGAGCTGGCCCTGCCCCTCACCTGCTGCAGCACTTGGAAGAGCTGGCCCTGTACCTTGCATTGGCAGCACAGTAGGGCTAGCCCTGGCTGTGGGGGTTGCAGGAAAGCCAGCCTGGGGGCGGGTATGAGGGCAAAAAGGCCAGCCCTGCCTCATGTCTGCTGGACAGTGGCATCAGTGAGGGAGATCCCCTTCTCCCTTCCCTTATTCCTTGCCATCTAGGGTCATAAGAGTGGGAAAACCTGACATGTTCCTCATGGGCTGCAATACTAGGGAGGGCAGGTCCTGCACTTAGCTTGGACAACATGGTAAATCTATCCCTGGTTGTGGATCGTTGGTGAGCCATCCTGAGGTTATGGAAGCAGCAGAGCTGGCAGGTTGACCAGCTCAGATAGCTCTCAGGCCCAGATCTAGGGCTTTGAGTTGACCCACCCCAATATCTACCCCATCGATGTACTACTGGAATACATGAAAAGCTGTTCCTACAGATCCAAAACTATAGGATCTCCATGGCACCGGATAACAACAGGATATCTGAGAGGAGCCCCAGTGAGGTGCCAGTATTGACAGAGTAGCAGAAACTGCATGCCTTATACCAGACCAATGAGTCATCACAATGATCATTTGCAAGCAAAATAGTGTAGACAAAAGGGTTTGCTGCAGGGACACACTGCAGCACACTACAGCTTCCACAATGAGATTTTTTAATTGATTATTTTATTTATTTACATGCCAAATGTTGTCCCCCTTCCCAGTCTCCCCTTCTCAAAGCCCCCATTCCATCCCCCCTCCCCTTTGCTTCTAAGAGGGTACTCCCCCACCCACCCACTCACTCCTGCTTCAGTCCTCTAGCAACCCCCTCCGCTGGGGCAACAAGCCTCCACAGGACCATTGATGCCAGATATGTAATGTACATATGTAATGGGAGCCTTGGGCCCACCCATGTACACTCTTTGGTTGGTGGTTTAGTCCCTGGAAGCTCTGAAGGGGTCTAGTGAGTTGATGTTGTTCTTCCAATGGGGTTGCAGTCCCCTTCAGCAACTTCAGTCCTTCCCTAACTCTTCCATTGGGACCCCCCCAGGCTCAGTCCAATGGTTGGCTGTGAGTTTCTGCATCTGTCTTAGTCATGTGCTTGCAGAACCTCTCAGAGAACACCATAACTAAGCTTCTGTCTGCATGTCTCTCATGTCTCTCCCCATACCTAAACCTGCCTCCTTTTTCCCCTCCTCTTCCCCCTCCCACCCAGGAACCTCCCTCCCTCTAACTCCCTTGATTATTTTGCTCCTCCTAAGTGACATTGAAGCATCCACACTTTGATTTTCCTTCTTGTTAAGCTTCATATGGTCTGTGAGTTGTATCGTGGGTATTCTGAGCGTTTGGACTAATATACACTTATTAGTGAGTACATACCATGTATGTCTTTTTGTGTCTGGTTGCCTCCCTCAGGATGATATTTTCTAGTCCCATCCATTTGCCTGCAAAATTTGTGAAGTTGTAATTTTTAATAGCTGGGTAGTATTCCATTGTGCAAATGTACCACATTTTCTGTATCCATTTTTCCATTGAGGGACATATGGGTTGTTTCCAGCTTCTGGCTATTATAAGTAAGGCTTCTATGAACATAGATGAGCACGTGACCTTGCTATATGTTGGAACATCTTTTGGGTATATGCTAGTAGTGGTATAGCTGGGTCTTCAGGTAGACCTATTTTCAATTTTTTGAGAACTGGCGGACTGATTTCCAAAGTGGTTGTACCATCTTGGAATCCCACCAGCAGTGGGAGAACGTTCCTCTTTATCCACATCCTTTCAATTAGCAATAATCATGCCTTGGATAAACCTCATTGGCTATGATACTGCCACAGCGCAAAGCTTTTATCCACATCCTTGCCAGCAGTTGAAAATGCTTTCTTTATTCCATTGTATTTTTTGGCTTCTTTGTCAAAGATCAAGTGTCCATAAGTGTATGAGCTTATATTTGGGTCTTCAATTCAATTCCTTCTGTTTCTATTTTATGGAATAGTTAGAAGGAGTATTAGCTCTTCTTTGATGGTCTGGTAGAATTCTGCACCAAAGCCATCTGGCCCTGGATTTTTTTTTTTTTTTTTTTTTTTTTTTTTTTTTTGGTTATGAGGTTTCTAATGGCTTCTTCTATTTCCTTAGGGGATTTGGGACTGTTTAGATAGTTTATCTGCTCTTGATTTAACTTTGGTATCTGTCTAAAAAGTCATTCATTTTCATCTAGATTTTCCAGTTTTGTTGAGTAAAGGCTTTTGTAGTATGATCTGATGATTTTTTTTAGAATTTCCTCAGTTTCTGTTATGTCTCCCTTTTCATTTTTGATTTTGTTAATTTGGGTACTGTCTGTGTCCTTTAGTTAGTTTGGCTAAGGTTTATCTATTATGTTGATTTTCATGAACCAGCTTTTGGTTTCACTGATTTTTTTGTATCATTCTTTTTGTTTCTAATTGGTTATTTTCTGCCCTGAGTTTAATTATTTCCTACCATCTACTCCTTATGGGTGTGTTTGTTTATTTTGTTCTAGGACTTTCAGGTGTGCTGTTAAATTGCTAGTATAGGATCTCTCCAGTTTCTTTACAAGGGTACTTTGTCCTATGAATTTTCCTCTTAGCACTGCTTTCATTGTCTCATAAGTTTGGGTATGTTGAGTCTTAATTTTCATTGAATTCTAGAAAGTCTTTTCTTTCTTTCTTTCTTTCTTTCTTTCTTTCTTTCTTTCTTTCTTTCTTTCTTTCTTTCTTTCTTTCTTTCTTTCCTACCTGACTAAGTTACCGTTGAGTAGAGACTTGTTCAGTTTCCATGGGTATGTGGGCTTTCTGCTGTTTTTGTTGTTCTTGAGGTTAAGTCTTAGTCTCATAATCTGATAGGATGTATGGTATTATTTCAATCTTCTTGTATCTGTTGAGGTTTGTTTTGTGACTGATTATATGACCAGTTTTGGAGAAGGTACTGTGAGGTGCTGAGAAAAAGGTATATTCTTTTGTTTTATGATGAAATGTTTTGTATATATCTGTTAAATCTATTTGGTTCATAGCTTCTATTAGCTGTTATTTCACTGTTTAGTTTCTGTTTCAATGGCCTGTTCATTGTTGAGAGTGGGGTGTTGAAATCTCCCACTATTATTGTTTGAGGTTCAATATGTGTTTCCAGCTTTAGTAAAGTTTCTTTTATGAATGTGGGTGCCCTTGTATTTGTGGTGTAAATGTTCAGAATTGAGATTTCACCTTGGTGGATGTTTCCTTTGATGAATTTGAAGTGTCCTTCCCCATCTTGTTTGATAACTTTTGGCTGAAAGTCTATTTTACTGGATATTAAAATGGAAATTCCTGCTTGTTTCTTGGGACCATTTGCTTGGAAAACTTTTCTCCAGCCTTTTACTCTGAGGTAGTGTCTGTCTTTGTCATTAGGTGTGTTTCTTGAATGCAACAAAATACTCCATTCTACTTGTATATTCTGTCTGTTCACTTATGTCTTTTTATTGGGGAATTGAGTCCATTGATGTTGAGAGATAGTAAAGACATGATTGTTAGTTCCTGTTATGTTCACTGTTGGAGGTGGAATTATATGTGTGTGTGATTCTTTCCTTTTGGGTTTGCTGTAAGATGATTAATGTCTTGTTTTTGTCTTTGGTGTAGATACTCCTCTTGTGTTGGAGTTTTCCTTCTATAATTCTCTGTAGGCTGTATATATAAATTTGGTTTTGTCATGGTCATGGAATATTTTGATTTCTCCATCTACAGAATGTTTCACCCAAACACAAAATAACAAACCTTCTTCTCAGAACCTTACCTAACTTTCTCCAAAATTAACCACACCTCAGTCAAAAAGCAAGTCTCAAAAGGTACAAAAAATTGATGAAAACCTCTGTAATAACCTCTATCAGATAACCATGAACTAAAGCTGGATTTCAACAACAGAAACATCAGAAAGCCTCCAAATAAAACCTACAAAAGAAACTAAACAACTCTCTACCGAATGACTATGGATCAAAGCAGGGATAAAAAAAGGAAGAAGGAAAGAAAGACATTAGATAATCTTTAGAATTCACTGAAAATGAAGGCACAGCATACCCTAACTTATGGGACACAAAGTGGTACTAAGAGGGAATTTCTTTAAAAAGAACTAAGTGGCTTTATAAAGAAATTAGAAATGCAAACCAAAACTACTCTGAGATTCAATCTCATCTCACTCAGAACAGTTTTCACCAACACAGCAAATGGGAATAAATATAGGCCAGGGTGTGGAGTAAGAAAAATGTAAATTTGTGAAGCTAATATGGAAAGCTGTATGGAAATGTCTCAGTGAACTGAAAATAGAGTACAATATACCCACCCACTCCCAAGTTAGAGGCCATATTCCCACTGATGCAAGGCAACAGACAAAGAGGCACTTACCCCCTCCCCAGTTCAGAACCATACCTCGCTGAATCTAGCACCCCAACCTCCTCCCTGCCACCTTACATAGAGCACCTGCTCATGAGGTCAGAGGCCACTCAGCATCTGGCTGATCTGGGTCAGCATAGTGACATCAGTACTCAGTGTCACCACAACTGTTCCCAAGTATCACCTAAACAGTCTTTAAAACGTAGCTAGGTTAAAGTAATGTCTCAAACAATAAACTAACTCTCAATGTGAAATTCTTAAGACAAAACAACAAGCAACACACTGCACACACAGACACACGCACACACACACACACAGACACACGCACACACACACACACACACACACACACAGAGAGAGAGAGAGAGAGAGAGAGAGAGAGAGAGAGAGAGAGAGAGAGAAAGAGAGAGAGATCTCATCCAAGTGTTACTTACTCTATAATAGTGATTACCACAGAGAGCAACTTAGATGAAATGCAACAAAAGAATTGAAAAGAAGTGTGTGTGTGTGTGTGTGTGTGTGTGTGTGTAAGAGAACAGGAATTAATGTAAAGAGAATAAAAATGGGGGTGATTAGATAGCCCAGAGGGTAAAGTGAGTTGCTATTCATCCTGATGATCTGAGTTTAATTCCTAGGACCCACATGGTAAAAAAGGAAAATGGATTCCATAAGTGTCCTCTGACCTACACACACACACACACACACACACACACACACACACACACACAGAGAGACAGAGAGAGAGACAGAGAGAGAGAGAGAGAGAGAATTAGAAAATGTTTTAAAGAGGATAAAAATAGATAATGTGTTTTTCTACTGTTTAATTTTTTTTAGCTCTTTATATATTTTCATTACCAATCCCTTTCTAATGTGTAGCTGGTAAAACGTTTTATACACGCTGTAGACTGACTCTTTACATTCATAATTATTTCCTTTTCTCTACAAAACACACAGTAATTTTGTCTAATTCTATTTATTGAACCTTGGAATTATTTTCTGTGCTATTGCAACCTGTTCAAAATATCATTGACTGTGTCTATACCTTAAAATGTTTTATATATGCTTTCCTCTAGAACTTTCATATTTTTCATATGCTATATTATCTTTGATTCGCTTTGAATTTATTTTGGTGCATGCTAGAAGGTAACAATCTCATTCTTCTGCATGTGAGATAAGATTTCCCAGAACCACTTGTTGAAGAAACTGTATTTATTCCAATGTGTATTTGTGAGTTTTGAACATATAACTGTATGCTTGTTTGTGAGTGCTCTATTCCATTTCCTTGGCCTACACAACTGAGTTAATACCACACCTTTTTATTTACTATGGCTCTGCAATATAATTTGGAATTACATTTTTCCCAGCACTATCCTTTTGGCTAGGAATTGTTTTAGGTATTCAAGGTATTCAATCTTTTATGATTTTGTATACATTTTAAGATTTATTTTCTAATTTTGTGAAGAATAAACATCATTGAGATTGTGGGGATTGCATTGATTCTGTAAATCGATTTTAGTGATATAAGAGTCCAGTGTTGGGAGGAACTGCCCAGACATAGCAGGCTTGTAGTGGTAGGTTATTGATTCTGATCCATTTGCAGAAGAACTGGTCTCTTGGGGGTCAGGCAGATCAGCTCAATTGTCTGCATAACTTGCTGTAGTTCTATCTTCAGGGAAATTTGAACAGCTCACTGTCATGCTAGCTTGTTAGTGTCTCTAGTCACTTATGAACACATTCTCTCCTTCATACTTTTATTCCCTCTTGTACATGTTTTATCTTCTTTGTGTTTATTTGTGGCATTCTGTTAATATCTTTATATCCATCTTTCCCTTCATTTTCTTTTCAGACATTTCTGATCTTTAAAAAAAAAGTCAATCTTTATAGTATCAATGTGATCAAAATTTAAAATTTTATTTGATTAATTTATCAAACAAATTTTATGCTTTTTATTATCTGGCCATAAAATGTCAGTCTCTCTTTAAAGATATGCACGGTGGTAATATTTTATAACTATACATAAAATTTCAGCAACCGAAGTGCTTCACATAGGAAGATGTCTAAATTTGTGACTTGTACTGATCTCTTTATGATGCCTTGTTTTCTGGCAACCTTCTAAATTTTTTAAAATTGTGACTTCATTGGCTCACCTCAATCAGTAAGTCCAGAGAGATGGGGAGTCCTGAGGGTTGGTGGGTCCTGAGGGATGGTGGATTCTGAGGGGTGATGACTCCTGAGAGATAGTGAGTCTTGAGTGGTGGGGTGTCCTGAGGAATGGGAGAGCTGATATGTCCTGAAGGACGGTGGGTCTTGAATGATGATGGGTCCTGAGGAATGAGGAAGAGTGAATTCTTAGGGATGGAGGGTGCTGAGGATTAAGGAATTCTAAGAGATAGATGGTGACCTTTAAGGGTCCTGAGGGATGGAGGCTGTCCTAAAAGATGATGGGCCCTGAAGGATGGGGAGTCCTGAGGGATAGTTTCTGAAATATGGGGGGGGTGTCCTGAGGGATGAGTGGTTCCCTTTGCCACTTTTCAGTCATGGTTTTTGCTAATCTTGAGCTACTTTGATTTCTAGACAGGGCATTGTGGAATCAGGAAGATGATAAATGTAAGGCTAAGCAGGCCTAAGGTAGAAACCTCCCGTCAAGTCTAGTGCACTGATTAAGAACACTGTTGTCCTTGCTGTTGTTTTCTGCCCAGAGCCACAGCACAGTAGATTTCTTCAACTCATCTCTCTTGAAGGCAGGGAATTTTAACCCCGATTTTGTCAGTGGTGCCATTCCTTTTGAGGACTTGTCATGATGGGCTGTTGAGGTGATTTTCCTTATTTTTTTGCACTTAGGATTTTGTCTTCTGTGTCTCTGCATTTCTTCTGTAAGGCCTTGGGTCTCTTCATTGACTTTGCCTTTTGGTTTTCACCAGATCATTCTCTTGGCTATCACTCGCACAGTTCAACTTTTTTTTTTAAAGAAAAGATTTATTTATTTATTTATTTATTTATTTATTTAATGCACATGAGTACACTATAGCTGTGTTCAGACACACCAGACGAGGGCATTGGATCTCATTACAGATGGTTGTGAGCCACCATCTGTATGGAATTGAACTCAGCACCTCTGGAAGAGCAGTCTCTCCAGCCCCATAGTTAAACTTTTTAATATTCAAATTTTATCTGTAACTGGAAAACAGTACCTGTACTTATTAATGGAATGTGACATGATGTTTTGATACACGTATACACCACTGAATGACTAAATAAAACTAATTAACACATCTGCCATGCCATGTATCTTTATTTATTTTGTGAAATTAAAAAAAAACCTTGTGTTTAATTTTGTCTTTAGAAGGGACTTACCCTACTTGTACGTTTAAGCACATCTTGCTGTCACACAGCAGGCCCCAAGTCAGGTTAGGGTATTCAAGGAAGGCCTCTTAAGCCATCTAGTCAACTAGGCTGGCAGGAGGGAGGGCCCCAACTTTAGGCCTTTTCATTTAACAAACCACGTCTCAATTACCGATTTCTTTGTAGACACTAAAGAGCAATCTTGAATTATTGTCTACCTATGAGATGCAAAGACGAGATCATTTTAAAGTTGGTGGTTTCCAGTCTCCAGTGTAAAAATCAAAACCATTTATGTTTATATCCAGTCTCTTGTTAATTCTACTTTTCTCCACGATCCCATGATGGCCAGTTCCGGCTGTAAGAGCCTCTGTTCTCTTTGACCCCCTTACTTGTTTGTTTGAATCTGGAACTGCTCTCATGTTGTCTGCTTCTTCCTTCCTTTCTTTTTTAATTTTTTATTGGATATATTCTTTATTTACGTTTCAAACGTTATCCCCTTTGCCAGTTTCCCCCCTCCCGGAAACCCCCCATCTCATCCTCCCTCCCTCTGCTTCTATGAGGTGTTCTTCCACCCACCCCACTCCCACCTCCCTCGACTCCCTACACTGGGGCATCTATCGAGCCTTCATAGGACTAAGGACCTCTCCTCCCATGGATGCCTGACAAGGCCATCCATTCTCTGCTCTATATGCAGCTAGAGCCATGTGCACCCCTTGGTTAATGGCTTAGTCCCTGGAGCTCTTCACTCATTACATTTGGTGTCAGGTATAGTGGTGCTCACCTTTAACCCCAGCCCTTAGGGGCAGGAGGTGGATCTCTGTGAGTTCAAGGCCAGCCTGTTCTACACAGAGAGTTACAGAACAGCCAGGGCTACACTGAAAGACCCTGTCTCAAACAAACACATTTGGAATTTACTTCTTCTTACTAGCTTTTTGAATACCATCCTTTTCATAGAGAAGATAAATATCTTATTAAAATGTGAAGGTATTGTCAAGGGAAGCCTTAGGATAGGAGAAGCTCTCTGGTCAATAAGAGAAATCCTTAAGCTGTGCCTGATGTTTCATGTCTACCACTCTCAGTTGCTTTACTTGATCCCTTCATAGCTTGTCATGTGATACAACATCTGGCTGGCTTGGGAGTTATTTGTGGCTCTTCAGCCTTCTCTCTCTACTGTGATGTTCTTTCCATGGCTAAGCTTTCCTTAAAGGCCAGTGTACTTTACTGATGCCCTGGAAACGTCTCCTCTTTCTCATGGGGTCATGGAGGCTGCACCCTGTGGTCCCTGTTCAGGGTTAAAAGACCCTGGAAATGGGTATGGCTGTTGAAACTTCAGGGGTGAAAATATTATCCATGGACATCCTGGGGCAGATCCTGTGATACTGAGTTGTAGAGGCAAAACACACAGTTCAGTCCTGTCTGAGTCCTAGACCCTGAGTTTGAACCCTGCACACAAGACTTCAGGTCTGGGCAGTCACAGAGGTGGCTGAACACCAGAGTGATGCCCGAGTCCTAGGGATGGTGACAGCAGGAGATTCCTGGTAATTGTGGCCTACAGTGGCCTTAAGTTCAAGGTTTTCAGTTTCTTTCTCTATAGTCTAAAATACTCGTCAAGCTGCCCACATACATAGCCTGACATGAAGGTAAAGGTCAGGCTCTCCAGAGACCATGGTTTTCTTTTGTTATTAATGTTATAGAGTTAGGCCCGAGATTCTGCTCACTGAGCTACCAAAGATAGATTTGGCTTGTGGCAGAGGGAGCATAGCCTTGAATTCTGTTGGGCAGGTATGAGAATGGAAAAAAGTCAAAGAATGGAATGTGTTTCCCCCTCTGCATTTTCTGCTGCTGTAGAGTAATATTCCTTCATGTGTCTCATATGTTCAGGGGTAAATGACACATTATTTTTATTGTATTTTTAACTTAATTTGATTTAATTTAATTTTGTTTCTTTCTCTCTCTCTCTCTCTCTCTCTCTCTCTCTCTCTCTGTGTGTGTGTGTGTGTGTGTGTGTGCGCGCACATGTGTTACCACACCAGCAGAGGCCAGAGGACAACTTATGAACGTTGGTTCACTATGTGGGTCCAAGGAATACAGCTCAGGCTTTCAATTCTTCTTTCTTTCTTTCTTTCTTTCTTTCTTTCTTTCTTTCTCTCTTTCTTTCTTTCTTTCTTTCTTTCTTTTTCTTTAAAGAAAAACATTATTTTAATCTTTTATCTTTCTTCTGAAATTTATCTATATAGCCCACTTCATAATTTTCTTTCACTTTCTCTTAATCTTAATATTTCTTTCCTTCTTTTCTTCTTTCTTTTATTTTTTCTTTTCTTTCTTCCTTCCTTCCTTCCTTCCCTCCTTTTCTTCTTCTTCTTCTTCTTCTTCTTCTTCTTCTTCTTCTTCTTCTTCTTCTTCTTCTTCTCCTCCTCCTCCTCCTCCTCCTCCTCCTCCTCCTCCTCCCCCCTCCTCCCCCTTCCTCCCCCTCCTTCTCCTTATTCTGACTTTCAATTCAGGTTCAAGTCATCGAGCATGGTGCCAAGCACCATCACCTACAGAGCCCCTCACCACTCCCCCCTGCTCCCTCCTCGTTATCAGTCTCCTTCGACTAGAACAGGAATACTTCAAGAGAAGGAATGTTGTTTTCTTTGTTTTATAACATTGGGTGCCCCAATTAGCTGTTGTCAAACCTTGGGCATTCCTTCATGTCCCAAGTGTTGGTTTTGTCATCTGTACAATGGGCTCCACAATATTTCAAAGCATACACAGTCATTAAGCGAGGCAGCGAGTGAGAGCCCCTTCCATCCCCCTTCTCCTCCCAGAAGGTCGAACTGGACAGTCTGAATGTTGTTGAATGCCATGAGCTTGTGCTCAGTCATCCAGATCGTTCCCTCAGGAACAGCTGGAGAGAGAAGGCACTGGCTTACCCTTCCTTGACTTCCTCTCCGTCCCGTCTTTCCTGAGTCTTCAAGTTGTACAGGGAGTTGGGTAGGTGTGGGGAAACCCCAAGCTGCCTTGAAAGTCGTTGGAAGCAAAGGCAAGAAGCCAGAATCAAAGATTACCTTGTTTTTTGGAGTGTATCACCGGCCATTGTCCTCATCAAACAAAGCCCTTTCATCAGTGCGGCTTTAAAACACTTTTTTTTCACTCCTTTATTTTGCTTTGAAATAAGCTAGGCAACAATTAATTTCAGAGAGAGAGAGAGAGAGAAAGAGAGAGAGAGAGAAAGATAATTCAACAAGGATCTATTACTACTCTCAGCTTCTATTGCTGTAATGAAAATCTATTTCCCTTCCCTTTTGTGTCCCATATAATTTAATGCCCATTTTATTAATGGTCTGAAATAATTACGGAACCCTTTGTGATTCTCAAGTATGTTTCATTTAATTGTGCAATAAATGCCTAATCTCTTCCTCCATCTGAAGCTATTATGGCGTTAAAATTAACAATTATGCAGCAATGCGCCGGGGTCCATAGAAATCACTTCAGATAACTAGACATATATAAATCATTCATGAGAACAATTTCTGAAAAGAGACGGAGGGGGAAAAATGTGTTGAAAATGACATTGGGAAGCCCAGGGCCCAGCCTGTAAGAAGATAGTAACACCTTTAAAAAAATCTTTTTTTTCTTTCCTTTTTTGTTATTATTATTTTATTAATTGTGTATGTGGCATAGCTCTCCCCCCACCATTTCTATTAGCCTGACAGATATTTTCAGAATTAATTAACTGTTAGCTCTGAGGATAAATTGTTCATTATCAATCCCCCCTCTCTTTCCTTTTATAGTTTTCCTTTTTCTTTCAGGCCAGCAATTACACTGCGCTCCCTTCTCGAGGAGCTCGGTTCTGCACAGCTATCCAAATGGGGAAAGCACTTTTTCCGTTCAGCTCTATTCACTTCTCCTCTCCTCCCTTTTGTGGGATTTAATAACTATGGCTGATAGGCTCACACTGGCCAGAGAGGTTAAGTTTGTTGTCTCAGCACTTTGCTGACAGGGACAGCAGTGCAGGAATTTTGTGACTTTTAACCAGCTCCACGAAACTGCTACGGCTGGGCCCACACAGACAGCTGCAAATAGCAGCCGCAAACCCTTAACTCTAAGAACCTGCTGCTTGCCAAAGCGGCTTCTGTTTTTAAAATCATCCCCGGACCCTAAGAGATTCCCAGCAAATAGTCTTTAGCGATACCCGCTCCCTGACACATGTACACGTGTTTATATCAGGCTCAGAAAATCCACCATCTTCTTGCCCCAGGCAAGTATAAATGACAGAACAGGTGAGACTATGGCAAAGTGGAGGTCCCATACCCTGCCTGAAGGGGGCAGCTGCACACAGCTTCCGGGGCTCCCTACCTTTGGGAATGTGTACGTGATGTCTAACTATCTACTTCGGGGGAAACCTGAAACTTTACTGTGAAGCCTGCTAGTCAGTTGTTGACAAACAAATTGGAAAAAAAAATTAAGCGCTATGCAAGCTAAGTGAGAGCACGAATTCTGGCTAAGGCTACATTTTGGGTTACTGCACTTCAAGATGGATGCTCAGGTCCAGAATTTGGTCCAACAATCGGTTCCTAACTGACTTTTTCTCTCTCCTCAGGTTTGTAGACCATGGGTTGTTTGGGGGAGGAGGGGCAGAGATGGAAAATGCCTTGGCTGTTTAGAGTGGCGAGTCTGTGACTTGAAGGATGTTGGGAAAGAGGGACTCATAGCTCCCTGCTTGCCAAGAATCATCCATTCCAAATCGTCAGGGTAAACCCGGAAGAAACAGGATTATGGTCAAGGGCTACAACTCCATCCTCACAGCCACTCCACGGGTGCTCTGCCTGAGTGTTAAACCGAAGTCACACAGGATATGAAGCCCGGTGTACTTGGTGTGACGGTGCAGGAGACCCGAGCATAGAGATGATAGTTAATACTCACGAGAGCATACTAAATATCAGGCCCTAGTCCATATGGCTGATGTAAGAGTAATGTGTTTAAATTCCTCCATTGTGTCTACATTACTAGGTAAACGATGACGCTATCAGTCCCATTTTATAACTGAGAAATTAAGACGCGTGGGTATATATAATCCTTTAATGCTAACGCCATGGCAGCAGCAGAATTCAACCCCATTTCCACCTGACCAGAGAGTTCGCAGTTAATGGCTGTTCAGTATCCCACCTCACCTGATGGACAGTAGCTTGAGCAAAATTAAAAACAAAGATTATTAGTGGAGAATTTTTTGGAAATAACACCAATAAAACAAATCTGCACAGACCTGAGCAAACTCAATAACTCTTTCATTGTTCATTGCCTAACTTGGAGACAACGTTTAATCATTGTGAATTGATAAATATTCCCAGTGTTTATAAAGCTCTATTTTTTCCACTGTCAGAATTACATTCTGAACATTAAAACGAAGATGGAATTTTTTTTGGGGGGGGGAGGTAAGGAACTGTAAATTCCTTAATAAAAATGGGAATTTTCAATGTACGGTGCAGAATTGTGCTCCGTGTATGTTGACTGTTCGTCTCCACCCACCATCTTGGCCTCATTTTGCAGGTTGCATCATTTTCTGTCACAAGTGGGAATTCCACCCAAACTTCAAGGTTGTCATCTCTTCTTCGAAACTTTCTTCCCAAGTCAACTCCAATTCTCTATGTCAGAATCAAATAGAAAAGCAAATTGGATCCACAAGGGGTTGTGACCCACAGACTCAATCTATCTATGGGTCTGGTGTTTGGCTCCGATTTCCTTACATGGACCCGCCTACTATTTTAACATTCTTTCACTCTCTGGTTCCTGGGACTGCGAGGTTGAGTGGAGTCATCTGCACCAGTATCTACTTGCCCCTTCTCATCAGTATGCCTCTTGTCTTTTTCTTTGGCAGATAGTAAAGCATCCAACTTGTAGGTGATGCGAGTGGCCGGCAAACACCTGTAGTGATATTTCGGTCGGAAACTTTATGTTTTTCCTGGCCGGTGAAATATAAGACGTTCGACAAGCCCTTCTTTCCTGACTTGGACTTCTAACACCGTTCGTTTGGTTTTAAAGATATAAATGCCTTTTAAAGAAACACATTAAACATCCTAACACAATATACACGGTTAAACAATAAATCACCTCAGGACCTGCTTAAGGTTGCAGACTATCCACCCTTGCCCCTGGAGTCCTTTAAAAATAAGATAATAATAAAAGCTGACATTTATTGAGCACTTATGATCTTTGAGGCACACTAGCTTTGCAAGCATTAATTTATTTGCTTTCACGTTAATCCTAAGAGGTGAGGGTTTTTTTTTTTTTTTCTTAAATCTTATTCAACAGATAAGAAGCCAACGCTTTGAGAGTTTAAGTAATTTGCCCAAGGTCACACAGGTAGAGGACGGAAGAGACCACCTACCACTAGCCTGTCTCTTAATCACTATATTATGGTCCCTGAAGTCCTGATTGGTGTTGGAAATCAACCTAGGGACAAAAGGCATCTCAGTTTCCAGGTCCTAGGGAATCTAGCAGCAAGCGTGTTTGTGTACAATCGGGGGAGTTTTAGAAGCTGTGCGGTTCTGGGAACAGCTCAGCAGCCTGACGGAGTACCAGGGTTTGGACAGCAGAGCTACAGGCTTGCACAGCCTGAGCACCATCAAGCTTTGGGGCCAGCAGGGCTTCTCTCAGCCTGCCGTGGCCTTGGGAACGGTAATGTATTCCTCTCAGAGGCAGAATTCAGGGACGACCCATTATTACCTTTGCTAGCAATTGTTTTGTTTAATTTCCATTTTAAAATTTATTTCCTGGGAGAATGAACAGACTGGAATTCATTTGTGCTGGGGAGGGAAGGTGAATTTCTTATTAACTCTCCCAGGTAATGGGCAGTTGCTGGCTTGGGCGCTGGAGGACCAGAATTGCTCAGGGCAGAGAGGGTGGGATACACTGGGAGGGCTGGGGAAGAGGCTTGGTTGGGGGTGGGGGTGGATGATTGATGCGGTATGCTCAGGGCTGGGAGCAGGTGTGCTGGGAGAGAGACCCGGCTGATGTGCTTTGGAGGGAAACATGGCCATTGGAGTTTTACACAAAAGCCAAGGCTGAGCTACCCCTGGCAGTGGGGGAGCACTCTACCTTACCACCTATTAAGAAAAACATTAAACAACTATGGGAATTCTTTCTTTGAAAGGAAGATGGTCTCCAATTACCTGGGTGGTAGATGCGAAGCTAGGTATGAAGGCAGTGAGAATGTGTGCCCGCGGCATAGAGAACATAAGGGCATCTTACTTATCTGTCAGCCCACAGACACTTCTCAGTGGGCGTCTGTGTAACTGCTGAGTCCCTGGCATCCTTTAGAAGGTGTCCTTATTCTTGGGGAATCTGAGAGCCTCAGAACTCACCCCCAACCCCATCTTGTACCCCATTCTGAGGAGTGGCCAAGTGTTCACTCCCCCTCAGTAGGAGATCTGGTACCCATCTTTTTTTTTTCCCATGTCTACCACATGTCCCTTGTGTTAAGTGTGCCTTCCCTCCTTTAGCAGATTTTCTTGTCTCTCCCGTGTCATGCCAGTGGCCTCTGAAGCTGTGTCAAACTCATCTTTCAATTGCTACAGTCACAATTCTTTAAAACCTTTGATGACGTTCCATTGGATAAATGAATGTGTCCGCTTTGCATATAGTGGTCTGGCCACATTTCACTATGATCCCAACTCATATCATCCAAACCAATTATTCCTCTCGTAGTGCCTTTTAATGTAGAGACATTCTATATTTAATGTAGAAGCCATCATCACCTAAACCCAGAGAGAGTAAGAAAAATCCTCGGGAGCCAAACAGATCATATAAATGAAATGGAACTGTCAGTGGTACCCAGTTCTAAGTCTCAGTTTAAAGGAGAGAAAGGAAGACTGTTGTGGATGCTGGCACATTAGATAGTACATGCTCCTAATAGAATGAGGGGACAGGTGACACTGAAGCCTAGCTATTGTTTTCACACAAGATACTAACATTTATTAGAAGATGCATATTTCTTTTCTTGTCAATCATTTTACTCATTTTACATTTATATTTCAAATGATAGTCCTCTTCCCAGTTACCCGTCCACAAACCCTCCATCCCATCCCCCCTCTCCTCCCTCCCCTTTGCCTCCTTGAGGGTGCTCCTCCATCCACTCATCCACTCCTGCCTCACCGCTCTAGGATCCCCCTATGCTGGGGCATCAAACCTCCAAAGGACCAAGGGCCTCCCCTCCCATTGACGGCAGATAAGGCCATCCTCTGCTGCATATGTATTTGGAGCAATGGATCCCCCCATGTACACTTGCTGGTTGGTAGTTTAGTTTCTGAGAGCTCTGTGTGGTCCAGTTACTTGATATTGTTCTTCCTATGGGGTTGCAATACCCTTCAGCTCCTTCAGTCCTTCACCCTAACTCTTCCATTGGGGTCCCCAGGCTCACTCTGATGGTTGGCTGTGAGCATCTGCATCTGTATTGGTCAGGTGCTGGTAGAACCTCTCAGGGTTCTCAGCTATACCAGGTTCCTGTCAGCAAGCACTTCTTAGCATCAGCAATAGTGTCAGGGTTTGGTGTCTGCATATTGCAGTCAGTTAAGAAATCGAGATAAAAACATTATAATGTATTAGCAAAAAAGTTAAAGTTTAGCAATCACCATAGAAATATATAGTTCAACGAAAAACAAAGCTAAAACCAGGGAAGGACTTAGACATACAGAACTGAAGGGTATAAAGACACAGGGCAGAGAAGTGATCAGAAATTAATCAATATAGCTGAACGGATCTTTCTCACTGTTGCATCTATGGTTCAAATTTATGCTTGTGACCTTGTCTATTCCTGGCAGTGTCAATCTTTTAAATAAAATGTGTATTAATAAGATGATAGAAACATATACTTGGGGTAAAGAGATGGCTCAGTGGCTAAGAACACTGGCGGCTCTTCCAGATGATGCAGGCTCAGCTTCTAGGACCCACATGGTGGCTCACAACCACCTGCACCTCAGTCCCAGGGGATCTGATGTCTTCGTCTGACCTCCTCAGGCAACAGGCATTAATGAGGTACACAGACAAACACACAGACACAATCTCCATACAAATAAATAAATAAATAAATAAACATACATACATACATACATACATACATACATAAAAATAAATAGTTAAAGACACACTTAATCACTTACTATAAATCCACTGAAAGTACTTTCAAGAAAGAACAAGTTTGGAAGCAAAGTCAGTCCTTAAGTTGATTATTTTGATAAAAATGTTATGTAGTGTGGTTGCCTCTGTTCAAAGATTTATTTGGCACTGTCTAGTCTCTAGGCTCTCTTGGGCTTATCTACTGTCTGCGATGTCCCACATTCACTTGTAAACATTGTTACACACTATTTTCTATTTACCACGGAAAATCATTTTGAAAAAACGATGTTATGTGTCTCCCTTCACACAATCAAGTCCAAATGGATCAAAAACCTTGTTATAAAACCCTTAAAATGCAAACTACTGAAGGAAAAAGTAGGAAAACCACTTCAGTATCTAGGCATGGGAAAGGACATTCTGAATAGGTCTTTCACTGCTTGGGAAACATGGCCAATAATCAACAAATGGGGCCTTAATGCAAGTAGACAGGCTATGCACAGCAAAAGAAATGGTTAAAATGAAGAGGAAAGCCCACAGGGTGGGAGAAAATATTTGACAACTATCCATCTGACAGTGGATTAACATCTAGAACATACAAAGATTTCAAAACACAGCACAAGAAAGAGACACACAAAGAAAGAAAACGAACTAAAGGAGAGATCTTAGAAGAAAAATGCAAACGATAGGCAAATGTGTTAAAAAAAAAGTCTTTGCCATCTTTAGCTACCAAGGACCCGAAAATTATTCCGACTTTGAGATTCCATTTACCCCCATCAGAAGGACTATTGCTAAGAAAACCAAATGATAAATGTTGTCAAGAGTGTGGGGACAGCTTAAGTCTTTTGCACAGTTGATGGGGAGGGTGGGCTCATCCTGTCAGGTACCTTACTGCCCCAGGATACTAACTAGAATGTAGATGTTTGTGTAAACGTCGCCTCATTTTAAAGGTTGCAATCTTCTGGTGTTCGATGTAATACTCTCATTCTTCTGCATGTTGACCTCCAGTTGAGCCAGCACCATTTGTTGAAAAGGCTATCTTTTTCCCACTGGATGTTTTCAGCTCCTTTGTCAAAGATCAATTGGCCATAGATGTGTGGGTTCAATTCTGTGAAAACTCAGGAGACATCAGGTGTTGGTGAGGATGTGGAGAAAGAGGAACATTCCTCCACTGCTGGCGAGACTGAAAGCTGGTATCACCACTCTGGAAATCAGTCTGGCAGTTTCTCAGAAAACTGGACATGATACTTCCGGAGGACCCAGCCATACCACTCCTGGGCATATACCCAGAAGATTCCCCAGCATGCAATAAGGATACATGCTCCACTATGTTCATAGCAGCCTTATTTATAATAACTAGAAGCTGGAAAGAACCCAGATGTCCCTCAATGGAGGAATAGATACAAAAAATGTGGTATATATACACAATGGAGCACTATTCAGCCATTAGAAACAATGAATTCATGAAATTCTTAGAGAAAATGGATGGAGCTGGAGAACATCATACTAAGTGAGGTAACCCAGTCTCAAAAGGATACCCATGGTATGCACTCACTGATAAGTGTATATTAGCCTAGAATCTTGGGACACCAAAGACACAATCCACATACCAAATGATGTCTGACAAGAAGGAAGGAGTGGACACTGGTGCTGGAAAGGATCAAAACATCAGTGTAGGGGAATACCAGAACAGGGAAGTGGGAAGGGGTGGATGGGGTAACACGGGGAGGGAAAAGGGCATGTGGGACCTTTGGGGAATGGGGAACCAGAAAAAGGGAAATGAAATACAAATATAGAATATATCCAATAAAAAATTAAAAAATATATATTTTTCTCAGAATAAAAGATTCAAAACAGTGACTTCATATTTTTTTTCACATTTTCAAATTTTTATTACATTTCCTTCATTTTCTTTTTTATTTTCTATATACTTTGTTTACATTCCAAAGGCTTTCCCCTTTCCCAGTTCCCCCCCACCATACGTCCCATAAGTCCTCCCCCCCCAACTATTCCCCAATCACCCCCCCCAACATTTTTCTGTTCTGGATCTACAAAACTGGATCCAATCTTTTCAGGCCCAGGGTCCTCTCCTTTCTTCTTCTTGGGAATCATTTGACTTGCTAATTGTGCCTTGAGAATTTAGGGCTTCTGAACTCATTAATATCCACTTATCAGTGATTGCATTTCTTGTGTATTCTTTTGTGATTGAGTTAACTCGATTAGGATGATATTTTCCAAATCTAACCATTTGCCTACAAATTGCATGAATTCATTATTTTTAATTGCTGAGTAGTACTCCATTGTATAAATATACCACATTTTCTGTATCCATTCCTCCTTTGAGGGATATCTGAGCTCCTTCCAACTACTGGCTATTATAACAAGGCTGCTATGAACATTGTGGAGCATGTGTCTTTATTGTATGCAGGGGAATCCTCTGGGTATGTGCCCAGGAGCGGGATGCCAGGGTCCTTTGGAAGTGACATGCCCAATTTTCTGAGGAACCGACAAACTGATTTCCAGAGCGGTTGGACCATCTTGCAATCCCACCAACAGTGGAGGAGTGTTCCTCTTTCTCCACATCCTCGCCAGCACCTGTTGTCTCTTGAGTTTTTAATCTTAGCCATTCTGACAGGTATGAGGTGGAATCTCAGGGTTGTTTTGATTTGCATTTCCCTGATGACTAATGATGTTGAACATCTCTTAAGGTGTTTCTCGGCCATTTGAATTTCTTCTGGTGAAAATTCTTTGTTTAGCTCTGTACCCCATTTTTTGATAGGGTTATTTGGTTCTTTGGGGTCTAACTTCTTGAGTTCTTTGTATATATTGGATATTAGCCCTCTGTCAGATGTGGGGTTGGTGAAGATTTTTTTCCCATTTTGTTGGTTGCTGTTTTGTCCTTCTGACAGTGTCCTTTGCCTTACAGAAACTTTGTAATTTTAAGAGGTCCCATTTGTCAGTTCTTGATCTTAGAGCATAAGCTATTGGTGTTCTGTTCAGGAACTTTTCCCCTGTGCCCATGTCCTCCAGGGTCTTCCCAAGTTTGTTTTCTAATAGTTTCAGTGTGTCTGGTTTTATGTGGAGGTCCTTGATCCACTTGGAGTTGATCTTTGTACAAGGAGATAAGAGTGGGTCAATTCGCATTCTTCTGCATGTCGACCTCCAGTTGAACCAGCACCATTTGTTGAAAAGGCTATCTTTTTTCCACTGGATGGTTGTGGCTCCTTTATCAAAGATCAAGTGACCATAAGTCTGTGGGTTCATTTCTGGGGCTTCAGTCCTATTCCATTGATCTACTTGCCTGTTGCTGTACCAATACCATGCAGTTTTTAACACAATTGCTCTGTAGTACTGCTTGAGGTCAGAGATATTGATTCCGCCAGAAGTCCTTTTATTGTTGAGAATCCTGGGTTTTTTGTTGCTCCAGATGAATTTGAGAATTGCTCTTTCTAGATCTATGAAGAATTGATTTGGGATTTTGATGGGGATTGCATTGAATCTGTAGATTGCTTTTGGCAAGATGGCCATTTTTACTATATTGATCCTGCCAATCCAGGAGCAAGAAATATTTTTCCATCTTCTGAGGTCTTCTTCGATTTCTTTCTTCAGGACATAAAGTTCTTGTCATACAGATCTTTCGCTTGTTTGGTTAGAGTCACGCCAAGGTATTTTATGTTGTTTGTGGCTATTGTGAAGGGTGTTATTTCCCTAACTTCTTTCTCAGCCTGCTTGTCCTTTGAGTACAGGAAGGCTACTGATTTGCTTGAGTTGATTTTATAACCAGCCAGTTTGCTGAAGTTGTTTACCAGCTGAAGAAGTTCTCTGGTGCAATTTTTTGGGTCGCTTAAGTAAACTATCATATCGTCTTCAAATAATGATAGTTTGACTTCTTCCTTTCCAATTTGTATTCCTTTGACTTCCTTATGTTATCTAATTGCTCTCGCTAGAACTTCAAGTACTATATTGAAAAGATATGGAGAGAGAGAGGTCAGCCTTGTCTAGTCCCTGATTTTAGTGGGATTGCTTCAAGTTTCTCTCCATTTAGTTTGATGTTGGCTACTGGTTTGCTGTAGATTGTTTTTACTATGTTTAGGTATGGGCCTTGTATTCCTGCTCTTTCCAAGACTTTTAGCATGAAAAGATGCTGAATTTTGTCGAATGCTTTTTCAGCATCTAATGAGATGACCATGTGGTTTTTTTCTTTTAGTTTGTTTATGTAGAGGATTACATTGATGGATTTCCGTATATTGAACCATCCCTGCATCCCTGGGATGAAGCCTACTTGATCTTGGTGAATGATCGTTTTGATGTGCTCTTGGATTTGGTTGGCAAGAATTTTATTTAGTATTTTTGCATTGATATTCATAAGGTAAATTGGCCTGTAGTTCTCTTTCTTTGTTGGATCTTTGTGTGGTTTTGGTATCAGCGTAATTGTGGCTTCGAAGAATGAGTTGGGCAGTGTCCCTTCTGTTTCTATTTTGTGGAAGAGTTTGAAGAGTACTGGTGTTAAGTCTTCTTTGAATTTCTGGTAGAATTCTGCACTAAAACCATCTGGTCCCGTACTTTTTTTGGTTGGGAGGCTTTCTATAACCCCTTCTATTTCTTTAGTGGTTATGGGACTATTTAGCTGATCTAATTGATCTTGATTTAATTTTGGTATTTGGTATCTGTCTAGGAAATTGTCCATTTCCTTCAGATTCTCCAGTTGTTTTGAGTATAGACCTTTGTAGTAGGATCTGCCGATCTTTTGAATTTCCTCAGTTTCTGTTGTTATGTCCCTCCTTTCATTTCTAATTTTGTTAATTTGTATACTGTCTCTGTGTCCTTTGGTTAGTCTGGCTAACAGTTTATCTATCTTGTAGATTTTCTCAAAGAACCAGCTCCTGGTTTTGTTGATTCGTTGTATGGTTCCTTTGTTTCTACTTTAGCCCTGAGTTTGATGATTTCCTGTCTTCTACTCCTCCTGGGTGAATTAACTTTTTTCTTTCAGGGCTTTAAGGTGTGCCATTAAGCTGCTAGTGTATGCTCGTTCTTTTAGTGTATCCAGTTTCTTTTTGGATGCACTTAGAGCTATGAGTTTTCCTCTTAGCACTGCTTTCATTGTGTCCCATAGATTTGGGTAGGTTGTACCTTCATTTTCATTGAATTCTAAAAAGTCTTTGATTTCTTTTTTTATTTCTTCCTTGACCAAGGTGTCATTGAGTAGAGTATTGTTCAGTTTCCATGTGTATGTGGGCTTTCTGTTGTTTTTGTTGCTATTGAAGACCACTCTTACTCCATGGTGATCTGATAGGAGGCATGGGATTAGCTCGATCTTCTTGTATTTTTTGACGTCTGTCTTATGACCAATTATATGATTGATTTGGGAGAAGGTACCATGCGGTGCTTAGAAAAAGGTATATTCTTTTGCTTTAGGATGAAATGTTCTATATATATCTTTTAAATCCAATTGGTCCAAAGTTTCAATTAGTTTCACTGTGTCCCTATTTAGTTTCTGCTTTCCTGACCGGTCCATTGGGGGAGAGTGGAGTGTTGAAGTCACCCACAATTATTGTGTTAGGTGCAATGTGTGCTTTAAGCTTTAGTAAGGTTTCTTTTACAAATGAGGGTGCCCTTGCATTTGGAGCATAGATGTTCAGTATTGAGAGCTCTTCTTGGCGGATTTTCCCTTTGACCAGCAAGAAATGACCTTCCGAGTCTCTTTTGATGACTTTAGGTTGAAAGTCAATTTTATCTGGTATTAGAATGGCCACTCCAGCTTGTTTCCTGAGACCATTAGCTTGTAAAATTGTCTTCCAACCTTTTACTCTAAAACAGTGTTTGTCTTTACCACTGAGATGTGTTTCCTGTATGCAGCAAAATGTAGGGTCCTGTTTTCGTATCTAGTCTGTTAGTCTATGTCTTTTTATTGGGGAATTGAGTCCATTGATGTTAAGAGATATTAAGGAATAGTAATTATTACCTCCCGACATTTATGAAATTTTTTTTAAAGTTTTATTTATTTATTATATGTAAGTACACTGTAGCTGTCTTCAGACACCAGAAGAGGGTGTAAGATCTCTTTACGGATGGTTGTGAGCCACTACGTGTATGTACTGGGATTTGAACTCATGACCTTTGGAAGAGCAGTCAGTGCTCTTACTCGCTGAGCCATCTCTCCAGCCCCCAAAATTATTTTTTTTTTTTGCATTTGAGAGGTTATCTTCTTTTGGGTTTGATGAGAGGAGGTTTCTATCTTGATTCTTCTGGGGTGTGGTTTCCCTCCTTGTGTTTGTGTTTTTCCCCTATTATCCTTTGTAGGGCTGGGTTTGTGGAAAGATATCAGTGCAAATTTGGTTTTGTCATGGAATACCTTGGTTTCTCCATCTATGGCGATTGAGAGTTTTGCTGGGTATAGTAGTTTTGGCTGAAGTTTGTGTTCTCTTAGAGTCTGCATGATATCTGCCCAGGATCTTCTAGCTTTCATGGTCTCAGGTGAGAAGTCTGGTGTAATTCTGGTAGGTCTTCCTTTATATGTTACTTGGCCTTTTTCTCTTGCTGCCCTTAATATTCTTTCTTTGTTTAGTACATTTGTGGTTTTGATTATTATGTGACGGGAGGTATTTCTGTTCTGATCCAGTCTGTTGGGAATTCTGTAGGCTTCTTGTATATTCATGGGCATCTCTCTCTCTTTAGGTTGGGGAAGTTTTCTTCCATAATTTTGTAAAAGATATTTACTGGCACTTTAAGTTGTATATATTCCCTCTCATCTATGCCTATAATCCTTAGGTTTGGTCTTCTTCTTGTGTCCTGGATTTCCTGGATGTTTTGGGTTACAAGGTTTGTGCATTTAGTATTTTCTTGGACTGTTGAATCAATGGTTCCTATGGTATCTTCGGCATCTGAGATTCTTTCTTCTATCTCTTGTATTCTATTGTTTATATTTGCATCTATGGCCTCTGATTTCTTCCCAAGGTTTTCTATCTCCAAAGTTGTCTCCCTTTGTGATTTCTTAGTTGTTTCTACTTCTGTTTTTAGATCCTGGATGGTTTTGCTCAGAGCTTCCACTTGCTTGTTTGTATTTTCATGTATTTCTTTAAGAGTTTTTTGTGTTTCTTCTTTCATGACTTTTACTTGTTGGCCCATGTTGTCTTTTATTTCTTTAAATGATTTTTGTTCTTCCTCCTTATTGACTCCAAATTTTTGATCCATATTCTCCTGAATTTCTTTAAGTGATTTTTGTGTTTGCCTTGAAAGGGCTTCATATTTTTGATCCATTTTCTCCTGTATTTCTTTGAGAGATTTATCTATGTGTTCTGCTATCAGCATCCTGACCAGTGATTTTAGATCCAAATCTTGTTTTTCTGGTGTGGTGGGGTATCCGGGACTTACTGCTGTGGGAGTGCTGGGTTCAGATGCTGCCATATTGCCTTGATTTCTGTTAGTAAGGTTCCTATGTTTGCCTTTTGCCATCTGGTTATCTCTGGCCTAAGATGGTCTTGTAGTCACTAGCTGGTGCTTGAACCTCCTGTGGGCTCGAAAGGCTATTTCCCCACTACTGGATGACTGAGTTTCCCCTGGCACAGATTGCTGATGTGTCGTTCTCCTCTTGGGTGCTGTTGGACCCTTGGTGTTTCTTGCTCTAAGCAATGTTGTATTCGGTTATCACTGTGGACCTGATGCTGCTTGTCTTCTCTGGATCTGTTTGCTTAGTTCAGTCAGCAGCAAGGATGCTGTCTGAGGCCTCGGGAGTGTGAAGTGTGGAGTGTGGAGTGTGCAGTGCAGGGACTCCCAGAGGGCCGGGAACCCACACCCTGGTGGAACACAGGAACTGCTGCTCTGCCAAGCTCCTGTTCTTAGATGACTGGCTGGCAGCCCGGGTCTCCTGAGATCTTAAGCTTGGGGTATCTTGATATCTGTTTCTGCCTGCTCAGTCTAAGCACCTGCCACCAAAATGGCCGCGGATGAGCAGAGTGCAGGGTTCCCCTCAGAGCGCAGAGCCTCTGCCTGGTTGAGGCCCAGGAACACTGCTCCGCCTGGTTGGCTGCCAGGTGGTCTTGCGCCCCCAAAGATTCAAAGTTCTGGGTATCATGGGTACCTGGCTCCACTCTCCTTATTCCGGACCACTGCAAGGATGCTGGCGGTGGTGGCCACTGGATGTGGGGAGTGCAGCTTGCCAGTCCCTTGCAGGGCAGGGAGACCATGCCCTGCTGGCTCACAGGACTGCTGCTCTGCCCAGCGACTTCATATTAACCACAAAGATTTTGCATGTCATCCATTTTGATCTTTTTAATGTAATACTCTAGTGGGACTCATTTTTCCTCTGCTTGGCTTATCTTTCCCTGATGCTCCCAGCCCTATTGGCTATTACAAATATTCAGGGACACATCTAATAGCAGCATTAAAATATTACTTGTGTGGCTGGGTGCTGCATCCGTACTTTTCTCACCCATGAGTCTTGCAGGAATCAGTAAAACAGACCAACAAATGAGTGAAGTAAAGTTTGAGGACTTTTGGGTTGGAAAACCCCACACCCTAGCTTGTGTGACCTGACAGCCAGGATTCACCAAGGCATGACAGGACATTTCTATCAGTGGCTACTTCCTGGGAATGAAAGGTTGGCCAAAGGCCAAACAGGGAATTATAATTAGCAAATTCATGAGTCGTCTGTTTACATTTCAAACAAGCCCATAGCTTAGCTTCTGTACCTAAAGGATTGCTTGCTTTTGATAGCCCACTAATGACTATTAATAAGTGGAATTGTGGCTGAATTTCAGACATGTTACAAAAACCAAACAAACCTCAATGCACACTCTTGTATGGAAGCTACTCTGATTACAGCATCGTTACTCTCTAGTGACCCATTTGCTTGTTCAATTGCAAGAGTAATGAGTTCACTCGCTCAGGTTCTGTTCTAGGATATAGTAGGGGGAGTTTTCTGACTTTTGTCACAACAGTCAAGGTCTTGAGAAGTCTCAGGGGAATTCCCAAGAACACAATAATCTGGGCCCTCTAGGGGGAGCAGAGGGTTGGAATAGAGGGTTAGCCGCTTCATACTTCCCTCCCATCCATAGATCTTCGATCTTAGTGTCTCACAAAGGTTCTCTCCCATGTACCTGTATGGAACACAATTTGCATATTGTACATTAAGTGCTAGAGGTCCCATTACAAGCAGAATATGCATTATTCCATTTCAAAGTTCTCTTTCTCAAAAAGGGACAGATGAACAATGGTGACATGAAACTCAGTGCGCCAATGTGTAGAACAGCCTGGGACCCAACATATTGAGTATTCCCTACTGCGTCTTGTACTTAACAAGACCTCTGGTGACTCAGCTGAATTCATTTTTATTTCATCAGTTATTACAACCCCTATACACACAGTGTAAACAACTGGGAGGGCAGAGATTGTGCCTTTTGCAATTCCCTGTCCTGGTACTAGCCCTGCCTGGCTTTCTGTAATAGTCAAATGAAGAAGAGAAGAAAAAACCACCATGGCTTTTCAGAACTCTGACGTTTCATGCTCACTCTGCCTTTCAAAGAAGGAAGGACCACAGTCACCCACCTAGAAGATCATTAGGGATTGGGTTTGCTAAAAACATATGGAAGCCTGATCATCCCTGTGGGGAAATTGGGAGGGAGTACTGTTCAAAGAGGTGGACATGTTGTTATCATAAGGCATGAGCCTCAAGGCCACAAGTACTGAGCTGAGATGCTTAGGTGGAAATTAGTTTGACAGCATCCTAGTGTTTCTGTGCGGATCACTTCTCTGAGTCTCATCAATTTATGGTCTGGTCAGATGTCTTTTCCATTCTGGAAAGCTGAAGACCGAGACTTGTGATCTTGCGAGTTGAAGCTACATACTTCCTCATCTCTTTAAACTAATTTTTTTGTTTGTTTTTTTTTCGAGACAGGGTTTCTCTGTGTAGTCCTGGCTGTTCTGGAACTCACTCTATAGACCAGGCTGGCCTCGAACTCAGAAATCCTCCTGCCTCTGCCTCCCAAGTGCTCGGATTAAAGGCATGTGCCACCACCATCTCATCTCTCATTACCTACAGAGCCATTTGCAACAGAAGGGACAAGGCCAACAAATGGAGTCAAGACTTGTCTTGCTGGGTCTAGCTGGTTTGAAGAGAGTTGTAATCTGGATTCCTTAGTTTTGGTAACAAGTACATTCTTTAACTACCCCTAAAAATAAAATGCAACTTGGATTTCTAACACTTTTATCATAAATGTGTCCAGAAAATCTCCCAATTTGTACCTTGAGTCAATTCTTTATCTGCATAGAAGACATCAGTATAGCTTAAGGACTTGGGGTTTGGTTGAGATATGTCTGGATTCACAGTCTGGCAACTGCATCCTGTTTCGTCTTCTCTGTTACAACAGTTTTGTCTCTTGTCCTCATTAATATAGAAAGTAAAAAAAAAAAGGCTTAAGCTTGAAATTAGGTAGTGGCAACAAAGACAGAAAGAAGGGACCAGATTCGTGTGTGCTTTTTAGGATGTTAGAACGGACAGTGGTGACACGTGTTAGAGTGAGGGGGCAGCTGCTTTCTGGCTAGAGTGGTTGCCAGAGTGAGAAGTGACACCCTGGGCAGTTTATGGATGTACTTCATGCACAGCTGATAGATACCCCCACCTCAGCAAACTTCCAGGGTCACAGCTCTGCTCTGTCCGTTTCTCAGGAGGCAGAGTAAACTCGTAGCGTCAGCCTCTAAGACAGGGTTGTTCTTGCTCATTTATTCACTCATTCATTCATTCACGGATGGCTTGAGTTAGCAGCAGGATGAAGCATCGATTACCATTTTTCTGTTCCCAAGTGAGTCCCAGTACACACTGGTGAGAAAACAATAAATATAGAACCGATACAGCTTTTTAAAATCTTACAGGATCCCACAATTGTTTTAACACTATGTTTCTGGGATCTCGACTCCTGAGCCAGTAAGGAATACAGAGCCTTACACTTTCATTTTGAACCAATCCCTAAAATTATGTAGTCTGTTCCGGTGTACTCTTCACTTAGAATAAGACAGAGGACCTGTTTGGAGATGGGAGGTATTTGATTTTGTTGAGAAGTCTAAAGGTCCACCTTTGATGGCTGGCTTGAGCTTTATAGACGAGAAGAGGGGGCAATGGTGGAGTGGACATACTTCTAAGTTGGTGAGGCAAGACAGCACTGTGTGTGTGTGTGTGTGTGTGTGTGTGTGTGTGTGTGTGTGTGTGAAATATGAGGACATTCCTCTTTCCCCAATTCTGCAATAGATGTTAGTGGTCACCACTTTCTGATTCTTGGGAAAGGCTTCTATTCGAAGCCTGACATGTAACCAGACAGGATTCTGGGAGGCAGAAACTGAAAGCCAAGGTGAAAACAAGATGACTTTTCAGATGGAAGCTTTCACGATGAAGGTTAATATTCTCAATATCTTGCTTGCACAGACTCTGTGAAAAGAACCGAAATGACTGCCCTTAATCTGTTGCCGTATTCCTTGGCAGATAATATTTTGTTTGTTTGTTTTTATCCCAACAACTTGACAGTTTGACTGTGGGTACTGTATCTCTGACAACAGGGCTCACGGCAGCACTGTGCAGCCAACTGGGTGAATATTCAACACTTTTATTTTTGAGAATAATAATAAATATCCAAGGTTTTTGATGGGTTTAATCTGCAAGCCAGAACATGTTGAGATTGAGTGCAAAGGACGCAGGCTTTAAGGTTAGGAATTTCAGGTTCGAATCCAAGCCCCACTAATTATAGGTGGAATGGTGCTGGGCAAGCCTCTGAACATGCTTCCTTACCTATGAGCAGTATGTATCTTCTCTGAGTGGGGAAGATCGGAAGTGGTGTGGAGGTTCAGGAGGTAGAGCCAGACATTTCCTTTTGCCCTGAATGGCAAATGTGGAGAGATGAGATATGCTGGAGGAGTACCCCATTAGGACTGTTAATCCTTTAGTGTGTCAAGAGACACCCTAACTGTTCCCTAGGTGGTCTTAGGTTATAGTTTCTATTGCTGTGAAGGAACACCACAATCATGGCAACTCTTACAAAGAAAAACACTTAGATGGTGCTGGCTTACAATCCAGAGGTTTAGTCCATTATCATCATGGTGAGAAGCATGGTGGCTTGCAGGCAGACATGGTGCTGGATTGGTAGGCAACAGGAAGAGAGGGACTTTTAGCCTAGTTTGAACTTCTGAAACCTCAAAGCTCACCCCAGTGACACACTTCCTTAATAAGGTCCCACCTCCTAATAGTGCCATTTCCTGTGGGCTCATCAGGGCCATTTTCATTCAAACCACCATGCATACCCTCCTGGGCCAACCTACCAGACTGAAGCAGGGAGGATGCTTAGCAGTTGCAGGGAGTTTGAATGCAGAGAGCAAGTAGAATGCATTTCAATCAAGGCAAGTCACATGAAACTAAAGGATGACTTGGAGAGAGATTGAGGTCGGAGAACATGAGGAGAGACCCTAGCTTCAGTCTTTGCACTTCTGATGGAGTGTGGTTTGAGAGATATCTTGGGAGACCCTGACATGCCATGTAGAGTTCAAGGGGTCTAGAAACTGCTGTCCAGCGACATAAATGCAGATTTGAAGATAGGGAGTGACATTGTGTTGTTGGCTAAGGCCTAGTGAGCTTTCTTATTGGCCATGGTGAGTCCTCAGGAATAATGAGCCATTTTGATGGCTGTAGTCATCACATAATGCTGTGTATGGGGTCTCCAGGACTTATTCATCCTGAATAACGGGATGTTTTGCATCCTTTGACCAAACACCCCTCTCTCCTCTCCTTATCCTCTGCTTCTGGTATACTTCTTGTCCTCTCCTTTTATGAATTAGATTATTTTAGATTCTACATACAAGTGGGCTGTTGCAGCATTTGCTTATTATGTCATCTGTTTTGCACTTAACTGGTTCACTTTTGGAGTGATTTACAGAATTATGGCTAAGGCGATACTTATAGGAACAGGGATGACTCAAAGGTAGCTGAATTACCAAAATGCCCATCCAAGTGTGTGTGACAACTCACAAAAGCTGCATCCCTAGAGCTCTCTGCACAATTTGCAGGCAGCTCAGCTGGTTGGAGAGTCTCCTCTTCTCAGCAAAGGGCGACTTCTTATATAATCCTGGAGAGAGGATTATGAACCTTGTAATTTTCAGGGGTTTCTGAGCCTTGTAAGTTTCTTAAACTCCATGAGCCTTGTCTTATTTGCATTCCTTCATAAGTTGTCTCTGATACCACAGTTTGGACATTTGCCCTCAGTAATACTGTTAAAAGTGAAAAGTGCTTAAAATTTTAATCAGGAGCAAAAGTGGCTGGGATTAAAAGTGAAGTAATATTTGCCTTGACTTGATAAAATGAGAGTTTGTTATATTTAACTACTCGCTCTAAAATTACTTTAATTAAAAGATAAAAATAAACTGGGAAGTGTTGGTTCATACCTTTAATCCCAGCTCTTGAGGCAGGCAGATCTCTGAGTTCAAGGAAAATCTGGTCCAGGGCTACACACAGAAACTGTCTCAAAACACAAACCAAAACCAAAACCAAACCAAACCAAACCAAAGTTAAAAATAGGTCTGAGGAGATAGTTCATGTCTTAGTTAGGGTTTTACCGCTGTGAACAGACACCATGACCAAGGCAAGTCTTTTAAAGGACAATTGGGCTGGTTTACAGGTTCAGAGATTCAGTCCTTTTTTGTTTGTTTGTTTTGTTTTTGTTTATGTTTTTTTTTTGTTTTTTTTTCCGAGACGGGATTTCTCTGTATAGCCCTGGCTGTCCTGGAACTCACTCTGTAGACCAGGCTGACCTTGAACTCAGAAATCCACCTGCCTCTGCCTCCCAGAGTGCTGGGATTACAGGCATGTGCCGCCACCACAGCTCAGCCAGAGATTCAGCCCTTTATCATCATGATGGGAGCAGGGCAGCGTCTAGGCAGGCATGATGCAGGTAGACCTAAGAGTTCTACATCTTCATCTGAAGGCTGCTAGCAGAATACTGACTTCCAGGCAACTAGGATGAGGGTCTTAAAGCCCATGCCCACAGTGACACACCTATTCCAACAAGGCCACACCTCCAAGTAGTGCCACTCCCTGGACCAAGCATATACAAATCATTACAGCTCAGTTGGTAAAGTGCTTTCCTTGTATGCATGAGGACCCAGGTTTGATCTCTACAACTCTCCTAGGGAAAGAGCTTGGCATTGTAGCAGCATTCGTGTTCCTAGTACTAGATAGGTGGGCATAGTCAGAGACTGGGATTCACTGGGTGGCCAGTCTAGTCTGACTCATGAGCTCTAGGCATGTGTGAAGTGATACCTTCTGAAAATGATACCTGTAGTGGTTCTCTGTCGCCAGTAATGCACACCTAAACACACACACACACACACACACACACACACACGCACATAAGAACATCTATTCCAATTTAAGTAAAGTCCTTCGTTCCATTTAAACATATCATTTCACCTGTCTGCTTTTTTATTTCCAAGTTGAACCTTAAGATCTTGGAGAAGTAGGATTGAAAAATGTGGATTTTCTGGTTTTGTTTGTTTTGGTTTTGGGTTTTTTGTTTTTGTTTTGTTTTGGTTTTGTTTTGCCCTTTCTACCTTCAAATGTTCTTAGGGTCAGATTTGAAAAGATGAATTAGAGGGAAGACAGAAAAATATAAGTGGCACTTTTGGGAAATTTTTCTTTGCTTTTTAAATGTCTTTGTTTGTGTACAAGGCCAAATCCTATTCTTTCTTTTATGGAATATCAACCCCACAAGTCAAGACTTGTGTACCTTTCTAGTGTTCTCCACTATCAGAAAGCCTGATCTTTGCTTTTAACAGGCCTTCAAGAGATAATGACACTTCCCAATTAGAACATTTTCTACATTAAAATCTGGGTCTTCGATATTGCTACCAGGACAGGGCTAGAGAGGCCCAGGTAGACAGACTCAATCCGGGACTACCATCGCACAGGTGGATCAGCCAGGCTCTCGCCACCAGCCAGGGCCAGGGCTGAGGCTCTGCGGGACTTCTCCACGCCCTCTGGCCTTGCACCAAGGCAGCTGGGAGCAGCCTGCCCAGCGGTCCCTTACAGTGGTGGTTGCGGTAGGTCTCCATATTGCCACCAGGACACTGCTAGAGAGGCCCAGGTAGACAGACTCAATCAGGGGCTACCATCACTCAGGAGGATCCTTCAGGCTCTCCCCACTAACCAGGGCAAGGGCTGTGGCTGGCGGGACATCTCCATGCCCTCTGGCCTTGCACCAACTCAGTTTGGAACCGCCCTCCCTGAGGTACCCTCAGCACTCGCAGAGGCAGTCTCTATCTTACAGCATGGTCACCAGTAGAGAAACAACAGGTGGGCCCAGCCTCACAGGAGTTTCAAACACCAGCCAGTGACAACAAGGCCAATTAGGCAAGAGATAACCAGATGGCAAAAGGCAAATGAAGGAATGTTACTAATAGAAATCAAGGCAGCATGACAGCATCTGAATCCAGTTCGCCAACAACAGGAAGCCCTGGATACCCCAACACACCAGAAAAACAAGATTTGGATTTAAAATCACTGGTCAGGATGCTGGTAGCGGAACACATAGATAAATCTCTTAAAGAAATACAGGAGAAAATGGATCAAAAGTTAGAAGCCTTTACAAGTCAAACACAAAAATCACTTAAAGAAATACAGAAGAATGTGGGTCAACAAGTAGAAGCCAATAAGGAGGAAACACAAAAATCACTTAAAGAAATACAGAAGAACATGGGTCAACAAGTAGAAGTTATGAAAGAGGAAACACAAAAATCTTTTAAAGAAATACATGAAAACACAATCAAGCAAGTGAAAGAGCTGAGCATATCCATCCAGGTTCTAAAAATAGAAGTAGAAACAACTAAGAAATCGCAGAGGAAGACAACATTGGAGATAGAAAAACTTGGGAAGAAATCAGGGGCCATAGATGCAAATATCAACAATAGAATGCAAGAAATAGAAGAAAGAATCTCAGATGCCAAAGATACCATAGGAACCATTGATTCAACAATCAAAGAAAATACTAAATGCAAAAAGGTTGTAACCCAAAACATCCAGGAAATCCAGGACACAATGAGAAGACCAAACCTAAGGATTATAGGTATAGATGAGAGTGAAGATTTACAGGTTAAAGGGCCATCAAATATCTTCTACAAAATTATGGAAGGAAACTTCCCCAACCTAAAGAGAGAGATGCCCATGAATATACAAGAAGCCTACAGAATTCCAAACAGACTGGACCAGAACAGAAATACCTCCTGTCACATAATAATCAAAACCCCAAATGTACTAAACAAAGAAAGAATATTAAAGGCTGCAAAAGAAAAAGGCCAAGTAACATATAAAGGAAGACCTATCAAGATTACACCGGACTTCTCACCTGAGACCATGAAAGCTAGAAGATCCTGGGCAGATATCATGCAAACTCTAAGAGAACACAAATTTCAGCCAAAACTACTTTACTCAGCAAAACTCTCAATTGCCATAGATGGAGACATCAAGGTATTCCATGACAAAACCAAATCTGCATGTTATCTTTCCACAAACCCAGCCCTACAAAGAATAATAGGGGGAAAACTCCAACACAAGGAAGGAAACTACACCTGGGAAGAAGAAAGATAGAAACCTCCTCTCATCAAACCCAAAAGAAGATAACCTCTCAAAAATAAAAAAAATAATTTCAAAAATGTCGGGAGGTAATAATTACTATTCCTTAATATCTCTTAACATCAATGGATGCAATTCCCCATTAAAAAGACATAGATTAACAGACTGGATACAGAAACAGGACCCTACATTTTGCTGCATACAGGAAACACATCTCAGTGTTAAAGACAAACACTGCCTTAGAGTAAAAGGCTGGAAGACAATTTTACAAGCAAATGGTCTCAGGAAACAAGCTGGAGTAGCCAGCCATTCTAATATCACATAAAATTGACTTTCAACCTAAAGTCATCAAAAGAGACTCGGAAGGTCACTTCTTGCTGGTCAAAGGGAAAATCCACCAAGAAGAGCTCTCAATACTGAACATCTATGCTCCAAATGCAAGGGCAGCCTCATTCATAAAAGAAACCTTACTAAAGCTTAAAGCACACATTGTACCTAACACAATAATTGTGGGTAACTTCAACACTCCACTCTCCTTGATGGACCAATCAGGAAAGCAGAAACTAAATAGGGACTAAATAGGGACACAGTGAAACTAATTGAAACTTTGGACCAATTGGATTATATATATATATATATATATATATATATATATGTAATATATAAAACATTTCATCCTAAAGCAAAAGAATATACCTTTTTCTCAGCACCGCATGGTACCTTCTCCAAAATTGATCTTATAATTGGTCACAAGACAGATGTCAACAAATACAAGAAGATCGAGCTAGTCCCATGCCTCCTATCAGATCACCATGGAGTAAGAGTGGTCTTCAATAGCAACAAAAACAACAGAAAGCCCACATACACATGGAAACTGAACAATACTCTACTCAATGACACCTTGGTCAAGGAAGAAATAAAAAAAAGAAATCAAAGACTTTTTAGAATTCAATGAAAATGAAGGTACAACCTACCCAAATCTATGGGACACAATGAAAGCAGTGCTAAGAGGAAAACTCATAGCTCTAAGTGCATCCAAAAAGAAACTGGATACACTAAAAGAACGAGCATACACTAGCAGCTTAATGGCACACCTTAAAGCCCTGGAAGAAAAAAGTTAATTCACCCAGGAGGAGTAGAAGACAGGAAATCATCAACCTCAGGGCTAAAATCAATCAAGTAGAAACAAAGTAAGCCATACAAAGAATCAACAAAACCAGGAGCTGGTTCTTTGAGAAAATCAACAAGATAGATAAACCCTTAGCCAGACTAACCAAAGGACACAGAGACAGTATCCAAATTAACAAAATTAGAAATGAAAAGGGGGACATAACAACAGAAACTGAGGAAATTCAAAAGATCATCAGATCCTACTACAAAGGTCTATACTCAACACAACTGGAGAATCTGGAGGAAATGGACAATTTCCTAGACAGATACCAAATACCAAAATTAAATCAAGATCAATTAGATCAGCTAAATAGTCCCATAACCACTAAAGAAATAGAAGGGGTTATAGAAAGCCTCCCAACCAAAAAAAGTACGGGACCAGATGGTTTTAGTGCAGAATTCTACCAGACATTCAAAGAAGGCTTAACACCAATATTCTTCAAACTCTTCCACAAAATAGAAACAGAAGGGACACTGCCCAACTCATTCTTCGAAGCCACAATTACGCTGATACCAAAACCACACAAAGATCCAACAAAGAAAGAGAACTACACGCCAATTTCCCTTATGAATATCGATGCAAAAATACTAAATAAAATTCTTGCCAACCAAATCCAAGAGCATATCAAAACGATCATTCACCAAGATCAAGTAGGCTTCATCCCAGGGATGCAGAGATGGTTCAATATACGGAAATCCATCAATGTAATCCACTACATAAACAAACTAAAAGAAAAAAAACCACATGGTCATCTCATTAGAGGCTGAAAAAGCATTTGACAAAATTCAGCATCCTTTCATGCTAAAAGTCTTGGAAAGAGCAGGAATTCAAGGCCCATACCTAAACATAGTAAAAGCAATCTACAGCAAACCAGTAGCCAACATCAAACTAAATGCAGAGAAACTTGAAGCAATCCCACTAAAATCAGGGACTAGACAAGGCTGCCCTCTCTCTCCATATCTTTTCAATATAGTACTTGAAGTTCTAGCAAAAGCAATTAGACAACATAAGGAAGTCAAAGGGATACAAATTGGAAAGGAAGAAGTCAAACTATCATTATTTGCAGATGATATGATAGTTTACTTAAGCGACCCAAAAAAACTCCACCAGAGAACTTCTACAGCTGATAAACAACTTCAGCAAAGTGGCTGGTTATAAAATCAACTCAAGCAAATCAGTAGCTTTCCTGTACTCAAAGGACAAGCAGGCTGAGAAAGAAGTTAGGGAAATAACACCCTTCACAATAGCCACAAACAACATAAAATACCTTGGCGTGACTCTAACCAAACAAATGAAAGATCTGTATGACAGGAACTTCAAGTCCTTGAAGAAAGAAATCAAAGACGACCTCAGAAGATGGAAAAATATTTCTTGCTCCTGGATTGGCAGGATCAATATAGTAAAAATGGCCATCTTGCCAAAAGCAATCTACAGATTCAATGCAATCCCCATCAAAATCCCAAATTAATTCTCCATAGATCTAGAAAGAGCAATTCTCAAATTCATCTGGAGCAACAAAAAACCCAGGATAGCTAAAGCTATTCTCAACAATAAAAGGACTTCTGGGGGAATCAATATCCCTGACCTCAAGCAGTACTACAGAGCAATTGTGTTAAAAACTGCATGGTATTGGTACAGCAACAGGCAAGTAGATCAATGGAATAGGACTGAAGCCCCAGAAATGAACCCACAGACTTATGGTCACTTGATCTTTGATAAAGGAGCTACAACCATCCAGTGGAAAAAAAGATAGCCTTTTCAACAAATGGTGCTAGTTCAGCTGGAGGTCAACATGCAGAAGAATGCGAATTGACCCACTCTTATCTCCTTGTACTATGATCAACTCCAAGTGGATCAAGGACCTCCACATGAAACCAGACACACTGAAACTATTAGAAAAGAAACTTGGGAAGACCCTGGAGGACATGGGCACAGGGGGAAAGTTCCTGAACAGAACACCAATAGCTTATGCTCTAAGATCAAGAATTGACAAATGGGACCTCATAAAATTACAAAGTTTCTGTAAGGCAAAGGACACTGTCAGAAGGACAAACCAGCAACCAACAAATTGGGAAAAGATCTTCACCAACCCCACATCTGACAGAGGGCTAATATCCAATATATACAAAGTACTCAAGAAGTTAGACCCCAAAGAACCAAATAACCCTATCAAAAAATGGGCTACAGAGCTAAACAAAGAATTTTCACCAGAAGAAATTTGGATGGCCGAGAAACACCTTAAGCGATGTTCAACATCATTAGTCATCAGGGAAATGCAAATCAAAACAACCCTGAGATTCCACCTCACACCAGTCAGAATGGCTAAGATTAAAAACTCAAGAGACAACAGGTGCTGGTGAGGATGTGGAGAAAGAGGAACACTCCTCCACTGTTGGTGGGATTGCAAGATGGTCCAACCGCTCTGGAAATCAGTTTGTCGGTTCCTCAGAAAATTGGGCATGTCACTTCCAGAGGACCCTGGCATACTGCTCCTGGGCACATACCCAGAGGATTCCCCTGCATACAGTAAAGACACATGCTCCACAATGTTTATAGCAGCCTTGTTTATAATAGCCAGAAGTTGGAAGGAGCTCAGATATCCCTCAAAGGAGGAATGGATACAGAAACTGTGGTGTATATATGTATGTGTATATATATATATATATATATATATATATATATATTTATACAATGGAATACTACTCAGCAATTAAAAATAATGAATTCATGAAATTTGTAGGCAAATGGTTAGATCTGGAAAATATCATCCTAAGCGAGTTAACCCAATCACAAAATAATACACATGAAATGCAATCACTGATAAGTGGACATTAATGAGCCCAGAAGCTCTGAATACTCAAGGCACAATTAGCAAGTCAAATGATTACCAAGAAGAAGAAAGGAGAGGACCCTGGGCCTGAAAAGATTGGATCCAGTTTTGGAGGAGAGTACCAGAACAGAGAAATGGTGTGTGTGTGCGGGGGTGATTGGGGCATAGTTGGGGGGAGAGGACTTATGGGACTTATGGTGGGAGGAGGACTGGGAAAGGGGAAAGCCTTTGGAATGTAAACAAAGAATATAGAATAAAAAATGAAAAAATTGTACATGTAAATTACTAGAAAACACTCAGAAAATATAGTAATAAAAATAAAATCTGGGTCTTCCACATTTTTAATGACTCCCCTATTTTCTTTCTACAAGAGACCAGATCATCACTCCAGATTGGTAATGATCTCTAAAGCTAGGAAGATAGGGGGATAAACAATAAGCTTGTCTGAATTCCAAAAGGTAGTTTCTTAAGAGTTTTCTTTGATCATATTCAACAGACACTTATGCTGCAGCCATTTCTACTGCCTATGCTTCAAAATGTTCTGTAAGTATGAATGAACTTAATCCATACAACTACCTTAAGAGTCAGTACTAATATTAATATAATTTTTTGAAGTAGAAACAGAACCCATAACTTTTAATTTGTGCAAAGTCAGACAGTTAAGGTCAACATAAATACTTTAAGAAACAAAAACATCTCATAGAAATTTGGAGTTGATGTCCATTGACGAGGAGGCCAGTGGGATGGGCCCTCCCTCTTCCCCACTTCTTTCCAGCCACCATTAAGTATACAGCTCTCCTCCATTTCATGCTCCCACCATTGGGTACACTCTAACTACATTCCCTGAAAAAAAAAGGAACTAACACACCTGATTCAAACTTGAAAACACTAGTCAAGTCAAATCTTTGATTCCTTTAAGTTGACTTTTCTCAGTTATTTTTGTAGTAATTATAAAAGTCTCATACACCTGGGAAGACTAATCTTTCTTCAGATTAATATAGAGCTCAGATGGGAACAGAGATTGATGGTCTTGGAGGAGGATCTAGAGGAGGAGATTTCCTGGGTACACATGAGAGTTCCTTGCCTTTGTTCTTTAATATCATGCTCCTCCATTTAAAGGAAGCGATGATCTGTACTAACTTTATAAAAACCATTTACTGGATTTATGTAAGCAATAACAAATTGAGAAATAGTGTATAAAAAGAAATTTGTAAAAAATATCATGTGGCTGTTGGAGTGTGGCCTTGTACCATAGCCAATTCTATTCCACTGATCCATGTGCCAGTACCATGCTGTGTGTTTTACTATAGCTCTATAATTTTTACAGATGTCCATAAGGGAGATTGTTCTATAATTCTCTTTTTGTTGCAGGTAGCATGAAGGGAGAAGAGAATTAATGGAGAAGGGAGGTTTTGATGGGGTGAGGAGGACAGAGCAGAGGATGAGAGGCCAGAGGATGAGAGGATAAAGGATAGAATACACAGAGGGATAACAAACACAAAAATGTTTTTAAAAGCCTATGGAAACCTACTACTGTATAAGTTACACACACACACACACACACACACACACATATCAGTCACACACACAATATAGATACCATATAATGGCAGAACAATGCCTCTCCCAGAGAACAGAGGTTATCAAATAAAAACTAGGTGTTAGATGTAGCTTACCTATTTTCACATTGTTGGTTATTGAGGACCCATGGACCTCAGACCATTACACAGAGGGATATGACAGAGCTATTGTCATTGGTCTTGGTTACCCTCCAGAGTGTGGTGAAAGTCTCTCCTATTGAATCCACCACACACACACTCGAGTCATAGAACATGGAGAAACCAAGACGGTTACGATCTGGAAGCTTCATCCCAACTGGTTAGCTTTCATAGTGCTAGAAGGTTCTATGCATGCTTCTGGTGGAAGAAAAGTAACGGGCAATTTACCCTAGTTATGAACCCTGATAGATATGATGATGACTGGCTTGTAAGATATACCCACTGTTAAAACAGTAGCATGCATGTCATTGGAACAGCCCACAATTTTCTGCTTGGATTTAAAACCTGTCCTACCAGATGAAACTCACCCCTGGTCCTGTAAACTGAGCACAATTTCCTTGACTGCCTAGGTCACAGGCTTTAGGGGAGAATCTGTTATGATTACTCTGATGAATGGAAACTAATAAACTGTCCCATAAATGCTTTTCTTCATATCCATACATTGGTGCATCTTTTAACTCTCATCAGGAGAACTTCGCTCTGTGGTAGATGGTGCAGAGACTAAGCTACTGTGGAGGGCTGAATTACAAATGAACCGTATCACACATCCTCCCTCTCCAGGTTCAGGGATCACTGTGGAAGAGGGGAAGGAAAGATTATAAGAGCCAGAGGTATGGATGTTAGCAGTGAATATGTATTAGGCATGACAGGACCAGTGTACATATAGACTTACAGTGGCTCTGACTACACACAGATGATTTTCACAAGATCAGCCCACTCCAAATCCCAGTGTGGAAGGGGATGGGACGTTCCACCTGTAACCGAGAAATTATTGGTAGGTAGGGGCTTCTTGGGGGAAGGAGAGTCAGTCTTCAGTGATGTGGTCTCTGTAAGGCTACTCAGTGCGCCCATTCTAACAATAGATGAGTCTATATCCATCACGTAGAGGCAGCACTAAATGAATTCAGCTGTTGTTTCAAAAAAGAGCACATGATGTTAGGAATGAACACAGTAGTAGATAGTGACAAAATTGGACGGAAGAGAATGTGCTGGATTTGATCAAAATATATTAGGTACAGGTATATTTATGAAAAATAGAAAAGAATATTGTTGGGCAAGGCCTGGCTGGTGACTTGAAGGTTACAGATGTGGTATAGATGGTAGGTATAATATATAATAGATTGTTTATTCATAAAAAAATCTACTGAGCCACTGAGTGTATTGCAATAGATGACCTTCCCTAGAGATTTTTTTTCAAAACCTGGATTCCTTGGTGATCTGCTCTTTACCTCTTGGCTGTTAATTCCTGTTGCCCTTATATTGATCTGGGGCACTTGCTATCTCAATAAGAGGAGACGTCTGTCACTTTCCACACACGCGTCATTACCCAGATGGTACCTAAGAGCTTTTATTCCTGTGGGACTCTTTTGGGACC